>JAMXBD010002787.1:0-163295 GCA_024138025.1 Combretum micranthum | reverse complement strand
CCCGATCTCCTTCTTCCCCGCTTCCTTCCCCGCCTCCTTCCCCAACTCCTTTCCGATCTCTGGGCCGTCCTTGCCAAAGAGTCCACGAAGGAAATTCCCAAAAGATTCAAACGGTAGCATACGTCCTGCAAATCTGCAAAGATGAAAATTGAAAACAAAATAAATCATAGATGAAAAATCATTTCTATACCGTCCGTCCGTCCGTTATATATTGCACCAAACAAACAATCCGGCAACGTTCTCCTCAACTGTGAAAAAGTTTATTATCTAAGAGATTGGATTGCATAATTCCAAAAAATTTTGGGATTATTTAAAGAGATAACCTTATTTATTTATTATAAGAATAGGAAAAAAAAAGTAATATTTACAAATGAAGATGTCTAAGAAAAGTTGAAAAAAAAAATCTGAAAAATGAGCTTTTGAGTTAGATTATCCACCGTAATAATAATAGACATATGAATCTTTATTCCTAAGCATTATAATTAATGTTTCTAATATAATCATAAAAAACTTAAACACCACCGCAACAATCCCAGCCCGCAACCACCACACACCCCCACCCCCACCCCCCACCCCCCGGCCCAAAAAAAAAAAAAAAAGCAGAAGAAGAAGAAGAAGAAAGAAGTTCTCGGTCTAGTATACCGCCGGACAAACCTAATTATACGAAGCAATTACTTTTGGCGATGAACACCAATGGCAGCAGATTCTTCGGTCTTCACCAGCAGTGGCCGTACAAACCGAAAAGGTTAGTGCTGCCCAGAGAGGGAGTGCAAGCAAAAATAGCAAGGGAGCATTCTTTGTGGGGGCCATAGTTTCTCTTCAACCAGAGAGCACTTAATATCTCTACATTGAGAAATAATGTATAGCTCACAGCTCAGTGAACTTGCTCACTACTGCCATAGTATCATGTCATTTAAAAGGCCAGTAGATGGATGTTTTCCACATTTCCTGGGAGTTTCTTTTCTTTTTTTCCCGCCTAATTGAACGCGTAGGGCATGGGCAGGGGGCCCTAACACCATTTTCCCGACAAATCGAACGCGTAAGGGGTAGGTAGGGGTGCAAACACCGACCTACTCACCGCTCTGTACTATACATATAATTTTTTTTTTTTAAAGAGTATGAGAGTAGAAATCAATAAATTATATATATACATATATGAATCAATAATTTTTATATGTGTGTGGTGTGTTTTGAGAGGTTTTAATTAATATTCATCTAAATATACAATATTGTGTTGCATGCACTTAGTTGTGATTAGTGAATCGGGATGCTGCACCTGACCGGTGTTCGATATATATATATATATATGTACGGCAGATCTAGGTCTTTGGATGGAAACATATATAATTGAAAGTATCCAACATCATATATATTAGATACATGTATGACGGCATGGTAGGCTACCTTTGTGATGGTTGTTATACCTGAATTTAAGTATAATAAATAAATGATTGTTGCATTTAGTAATATAAATAGATGTGAATTGTGTTGTGCAATCATCGGCATGCTTATGTGGTTTTCCTTACTACACTGACTCATTCTTTTGTCTTTTTCAAATATAGAAATGATATATAGTAAATAGTGTTCCACATTATTAGTTGTGACCTTCTAGTGTTTTATGTGAATGACACTAGTATTAATGAATTCTAAGGAAATCAGTTAATTATCTGTCATTATATGGACAAAAGATTCAGTATGTGTTACATGCTACGTGTAATACATACATAGTATATAACTTTTAATTGTATTTTAACACGTGGACATGTAGATGGTGGTTACTTTGAAAACCACCCATATATTATTTGTGCTAGCATATAATTGAGAGTTACATACCATATGTATATCTACGTGGTGTGTAATACTCGCCCAATATATTTTCCATTATATGGTGTAGTAATGAGTGGTCTCGATGGATACTATGGTTGTATTGTTTGGTTTTCTTTTTTTTTTTTTTTTTCCTCTGTCAGTACAGGCTCCCAGTTGCACTAAAAGCCTAGAAAACGGGGCAAGCCTAATTGAAATATGGAGAAAACTTAGCATTTTGTTGACTCTACGATGTTTCATTCGTGTCTTAACAAATAAGAATATAGCATGGAAATTGTCCTTGGAAAGGCCATAATTTCTCTTCAACTGGTTTGCAACTCTTAATACTAGTGGCATTAAAAGCCCAGAAATGATACCGAAACGCGCTTTCACTCTTGCAGTTTCGTGGAAATATGGCCCCTGTTTTACCCCAACAAATCGTAAATGTAAACTATGTAACCCAACTAACAAGGACAGCCCCCTTAAATGGCGAAGTAAACTAGGGGTTCTAAATCTTTCTAATTTTTCGTCTTAGACTCTACATTTGTATTTGTTTATTTTTACTTTATTTTAAGATCATTATTAAATATAGTATCTCCATAATTCTCCATAAAAAGTCAGGTCCTAAATTTGAAGGGAAAAAAAATGTAAAAGGCCCTAAAATGACAAGAGATAAATATATATAGAGAGAGATTTTAAAATAAAAAGTATAAGTGGATTAGGTCTTTGTAATTTCTTTTTTCAAGTTTTTCCACTTTAGTACTTGATTTTTACTCTCTTTTTTTCCTTTTTTCTTTTTTTTTTCCCCATTTCAGGACCGAACTTTAACCGTCTTGACATGAAGAGTGAAAGAGAACAATTTTGATAGCCTTTCTAATAATTTAGATCTTGAAATAAAAATTATATAAAAATAAATCCTCAAACTTAGAAAATAAATAAATAAATAAAACTTAGATCCTATTAGTGCATTTATCCCCCCACTTAAACTTTGAAACATGACTATACCTCTCCTAACTTTTTGATGATGTCCATAGGTTCCATATTATTGCTAAACATATGACTTTTTGAAGTTTTGATAGTAATTTGATGGTAATTTATATATTTTTAAAAGCTATGGGTGGATGGAGTATAGCTAGATGACCTATACTTACCTAATCAATAATTTAAAGATTTTATTCGCAATTATCTGCTTTTTTTTTTTCTTTTCCTATATTGATTACGATTACATGTTTTGAACTATTCAGTGCCAGGATATCATAGTTATTATGTATCAAGTCGAAGATGAAAATAAGATGGAAATTTGTTGTCTCACATATGATGTCTCCATCCTGTTTCAACGAATATATGATTGCCATGTATATATAAAATGATAGTAACTATTTCATTTATTCTGGGAATATTTTTATTTTTTAAATTTATTAACACGTGTTAAGTTCTATTGGTTGAGACAGGATGGGGACAACATCCATGAGACACCAAATATTCTTCCATGAAAATACTATTTGATGGATTGTGGTTAAATATGTTCAATGAATTTGAGGGGCTTCAACCCCTTCTATAAGGCTTCTCTTATGGCATATAATCGGTCATCACCCATAAAAAACAAGCAGTAATGCACTCGCTCAATTTTATTATTGAGATAAAGTAGCATTTAGTTGTAAGAATTGAATAGGATACGAAAGATTGAATAGTATTGTGTAAAAAGTATTGGTCAATATAATTTTTCCATACCATGTCTAATATGTACAATATCGGATAGCAGTTGACAAAATTCTTATTAAAAGATTTTTATTTTTATCTAGTTTCAATATTTTTGTACCATGAAATATAATAAATAAAAATTTTAAATTTTATCCAATCCTATGAAAAAGAGTTTTGTCTAATCCTACAAAAAAGAGTTTTGTCCAATCCCAAATATAGTAAATTACCTTTATCCAGTCTAGTGCCATAAAAAATTATGCAGCCAAATGCTATCAGAGAACTTTTAATGCAAAAATTCTACAAAATGCATTAGTTCCAAGTTCAAGAGCATTATTAGATTAAATGTCCATATTTCTCATCAAATAAAGAGACTTGTAAATTAAAAAAAAAAAAAAAAAATATGTTAAAAAGTAAAGAAAAAACTAGAAAGATAATCCAATAATCTCTGTTGCAAGTGCCACTCTGTCGGTAGAGCTAGTAGGGGTGCAACATAAACCTATAAACACAAAATACAGTTATTGATGCACAGAGGTTGTCTGGCATAATCATTCTAATGTTTAAGTCAGCTATGGGTTTAAGATAGTAGAGTATAAAAGGATTGAGTTGAGTGAGATAAGATTAGATGCTTATACCTTTAGAGGTAATGGTCTATTTATAGTAATTGGTCATGCCGTAATTGAAGGCTTATAGAATCTTGTTTCTTGTAGGTTTAAGCCCATATAGAGGTAGGTGACATTGGACTCGAGGTCGTCACTACTTGAGGCGGAGATAACTAAGCTTGTAGTTGTGAGCAAATAGAAGTGAAAAAACAGCGACATGACCCTCCATGTGTAAAGTCGTGGCAAGAGCAGCAAAGAGGTGAGGTCCTTATTGAGTCGAGGCCCTCGTGGAGCTTCACTACGAAGGTGAGGTCCTCATAGGTCCTTGTTAAGGCAAGGTTCTCGTGGGATTGAGATTGAAATACCATTAGATTTTCAAGAAGTTAAATTAGGAAAATGAAATAATATTGTATAATAATATAAGTAAATTTGAACCTTAAATTATATTTTAGTAATTAATTTCAACTTTGATAATTTATTTCATTAAGAAATGTTAAATTATAAAGTATAGTTAGTTCAGGTAAATTAAAAGAATTATTAAAAGAAATCAATAAAGAAATACATTAAGAGTATGAATTCAATTAAAGCCATTTATCTTTAACAAGCGAACTTGATAATTGCTGTAATTAATGATAAACTATACCTATAAATTATCTAAGTAATTAATTAAATGTTATCACCTCTAACAAATCTTTAATATCTATCTAATTAAACTCTACTCCATATTCTTTACTTTCCAAAAATAACTTTTAACCTAAATCCACTAACTTTTCTATATTACTTAAGCCATGGTTTCACTCTCTCCTAAAAACATAATCTTAAACAAACTTTCCTCAATCCTCTCTCACTTGTTCAACAAGTTACTCTTTCTCTATAAAAACCCATCTATCAAACCCATTCTAAAATCACGTACTCCAATTCAACAACAAGACTAGGTAAAGTATTATCTAATCAAAATCAATTTCTGTTTTTCTATTTCTCTAAATTGTTACTAGCCTAATCTCTAACTTATAGGGAAAGTTTAAAGAAGAAGTTGGACACCTTGTAGAAGGAAAGTAGTGGAAGCATCCTCAAAGTGCATGCATGCAGTAGTAATTTGGGATCAAAAGATTGATTAAGTTTTTGCATTCTTAATAAGTATATTCAATTCCATGGATGATTGCATATGTTGATTGATGATTAAATTAGATCTTGATGCTAAATTGATTTTGATTACATGTATGCATACATATATAATATGCACCATATATATGGATAAATTGATTTAATTTTGATTAAAGGAAACTAATAATGAGATTTATAAATATATGTATGCATGTGTGTCAGATTTGTACGTATATAATCATATCTTCATGATTTATTTAATTATGATTAACTGATTTAATATATATATTTATATATAAATAAGTGTTGAAAATAGATATATAATTAGTTGCACGAAGTATGGATTTGATTTTATGACAAAGAAATTGATGGTGAGCTTTATATATATATATATATATATGTCGGCTATATAGGAAAATATATATATGTTGATGGTGTTGATTCGATTTGAGAAAATAATGTAAATTTGGTAATAAGATTACATCCACAATAATGTCTCTATATGCATTATTATGATAGTTATTTGATTTGTGATTTTAACATGTATTGACGCATGCATAAAATGTTTCTAATATTATAATTCGGGATTATGTATAATTATGATGTAAATGTAAATAAGTTTGGGTATTAAATTCATGTTTTGATTGATTTTGATGATTAAATGGCGTTTGTATATATGATTATGTGTTTATTTATTGCATGCATGATAAAGTTGATCTTGAACTAATTGAATGAATAAAATCTTATTTGAACATGATAAAACAAGTATAAACATGGTGCTGGAATAATAAGTACAAGTGTATAATTTATATTTGATTGGTTAGTTTGATGTTACAATTAACTTAAATTGATGAAATAAATTTTAGATTAAATTCAAGTAATAATGTGATACCATATTGAATAACTAAAGCTAAATTAAATCTAAATTTGTTAAAATAATTATGAATTGAACATATTTAATATATTCTTTTGTTAACATATAAATTATAAATTGAGTAAATAAATAATATAACGTAAGAAGTTAAATTATAATTAATAGGTATACATATTGAACTATAAAAAGTATGTGCTTCTTAATCAATTAATACCTATTAGATTAAAACCAAGCCACTAACCTAAATTATAGCTAATGGACTTAGTTATTATAATATAGGCTTAACAAATATTTAGGGACTTAATTAGGACATTAATGCAAATATAGATTTAATATTTAAATTTATCTCTTTTGGATTTGATCTTAATGGTTGCATTAATGCATTATAGGAAGTAAGCTAAATCTTAATTAAGAAAACATGCTATATAACTTTAACTTGACTAATTAATTTTAAAAAATACTAGTTTACGAGTGAACTGTCATACTAGATCCTACATGAGACAAATTTTTTTGAACAAATACCTATTGTTGATTGAGTTTGTCATCTTATCTATTATAGGGTGTTACTATTTTAGCAGGGATGTAGTGATTTGCATGTTGCTTTTCTACAATAGACATGTTGATATGAATCAATACTTATAGATAGCTTAATTAATGTTTACTGAGTGTGTGTGGTTGTTGTGAGACTTGGTCAAAGGGGCAACAAACTTACGTGGATGTAAGCATGGTAGTTATGTATTTAGGTCATTGATGTGTCGCCTAGTGGCTAGCTAATAGGGCAATCGGTATCGAGGAAACGTTTATTTATATTGAAGAAAAGTTATAATAAGTGGTCTAATAATGGGCTTTGCTACATTGATTATTCACAATGGATTGGTATGGATAAAGACAGTTAACGACTATGACCCTTACATGAGGCTATTACTTATAGATATCGGAAATATAGATATTTAAGCAGTTTATATCAACCCCCTAAGTAATTACTGCTACTTGAGACCCTCAAGTTCCTAGTGCGTTACTGAAGTGTAAGTGCGTCACTATTGCTTGCTCACTTTAATTAAAAAGATATAAATTATTGGCTGTTTCATTTATAATACTAAGTATATGTGATCATATCATGTGTCTTGTGTTGCTGTTGCACTGAGCTTCTACTCATTCCTTTCTTTTTCAGGTGTTGAAGATGATTTGATATAGATTGATGTGATTACATAGACCATGGTTTGGGTATTAGTGAAGGATTGAGTGAGTTGGACGTTTAGATGTGTTGAATATTGTAGTGTTATTTTTTGAAAGTTTAATATTTGTATTGTGAGGTTTCCTTTTGTACTATTGATAGATTGTCTTTGATAATCTTGGATATATAATTCTATTAGTTACTATAATTTGCAAAACTTAAATGCAGTTTTCTTAATCTAAAATTTGTTAGAAACTCACCTAATTAGTGATAGTCTTTGCATATAACAATTAGGTGTTCTATGTAGTAGAATTGTTGATGCTTTAACCTTATTTGGGGCTTGATAGAGATCCTTATGGAGCTGTTTGGCTCAAATGCTTGATGAAGTCTTTGATGAGGGCTTGACAGAGATCCTTGATGAGGTCTTTTGTAGCTTGTTGGCCCATTATGTTAATGTTGGCCTGTTAGGCCATGACCGGGTGTTTCCTGTCAATAATCTCATACCACTAAATTGATTGATCATGCTTTTTCTATAAATACTTTTTTAAACTCTTTTTAGTCTCTTGCAAATTCCTTTAAATGCACATATTTTAACCAGCTAGTGTATCGAGTACGTATGAAGTAATAATATATCGATGAATACCAAGTCGAGTCCACATGGAGTGAGGATTAACTATCAATTATATAGTCCAAATCATAACAGGCAAATCAAAAGTATTTCTCTTTTTGGATTTTCTTATATAAGACTACATTATAGAAAAATCTTGGATTTTCATCACCTATAAGTTGATTAGGTTAAGAGCCAATAGATCTGAACAATAATCGAATGTGCACTATCAACCAAAAACACACTTGCCAACCTAAATTGTCAATGGGTTTAGTATTTTCAATCAATCTAGCACTAGATAACAACTTTTTTCCCAAAGTAAGGCTATTACCTTAGATTAACCAATTAAAATTCCCTATTCCTAGAAAAATGATTAATTGACAAATCTATTTCAATTACCAAACCCTAATAGAATTGCAATCTATACCCCTATGTGATTTCGAATCCTAATTAGTTATTCATATAATAGATTACAAAGGAATTTTCCAATTTCAATCCTATTCTATCATTAATTCCAGAATCAATCCAAAATACATGAACGGTCAAATAGCATCACTAATATGAATATGAACAAAGATTCAATCAATAGCAGAAATTATTAACTAAATAATTCAAATGAACAACTCAAAACCAAATTAAGATCAAAAGAAACAAGTTTCAAACATCATCAAACACATGAATATAGGAAAATAACAAAATCACCTTGCCATTGAAATCATGTTCTTGAATTCAAATCCAAATGATGTCTTTCACTTGAATCTCAATGTGGAATCTTTAATCAAATTAAAATTAAAAAGCTAACTAGGGTTCTTAACCCTAGTCTAGACCTAGGAGCAAGGAGAAATAGAGAGGAATTCGTGCCTACAATTTCTCTCTGTTTTTTTTTTCAACAAAATACAATAAAAGAAGTTTTTATACTTGAACAGTTGTGGAGAACATAGGCCGACTCCTATACTGGCAACCTTGATTTGGATCTAGCCAGAGTTGGTTAAAAAAATAAATTATGTGAGTAATCTGTGAATGTACACTGATTACTACACCAACAGTGTAGGATGTGAATTTGCTGGCATTCGTTCAAAAATTTAGAAGCTGGCTTGTTTTGTTTTGTACACTGGCAGTGCTTGAATCGGTGCTTCAAATTTCAATTTTGTGCACAAGCAACATCGGTATAGCGTCGGCGGCGTAGGACTCTAATTTGCCGGTGTATGTTAAAAATTATGCAACGCTGGAGAGAATTTCCTTTGAACGTTGGCATTGTTTGTGATCCTGATGAAGTCTGGCTCTTTTCATATTTAAGGTAGTGGTGTTGAACTTGTATTGGCTAGTGTACAATGTTTTTGTCTCCAAAATTGTGCAAAAGTTCTCTAATTTACTTGTGTTTGTAATATAAGTCCTTCAATGACTAAAATAACAATTTAAACACACTTAAGTACTATTTCCTTGTGATTTCTATAAAATCGATAATAGTTTATCATGATTTGATCAATGAAAAGTTGAGTAGAATATGACTTTAAAAACTCCCCCACACTTGAACTTTTACTTGTCCTCAAGCAAAATAATTAAGACCAAAGTAGAAATCTGTCATAGAGAGTACAATCTTGCTTTTTCATAATTCAAGCATCTTTTCTTTTCATATAACTTGCATATCAAGTGCCAACTACTCTAACCAGACTGATTATATGTAAAGATTACTAGAATCAAAATTTAGTAGTTAATCTAGAAAAATAAACTTTAATCCTAGTTTTTAACAAAAGAATCTTCTATCCAAAAGTAAATAAACAGTCCAATAAGGAAAAAACACCCATTTAAACTTCACTAGACATTTAGCAAGTATATACTCTTAGCAACACAGAATGAAAGCATATGGTATGTACTCTTTCCCTAGATTTCTTCCTCTTTACTATAAGTCTCATTTTATGCTCAAGCATTCATATTCTTTTGTTTCATACAAGCAGTTATTCTATTTTTTTTTCCAAGTTCAACTATTGAACTTTTTTCTTTCATCTCTTCTCGTTATAGTAAGTTCATTAAGTCGGTACACCTTGGGCTCATCAACGAAGTGACCAAGTTTTAAAGGATCCTTAAGAACTCTTCACACTTTGACATTCAAGTTCAGATACTCATGACTCAATTACCTGAGTTAGTGAAGTAGAGGCTATGCTTGTTTCTTTCTTTTCTTTTGAATGCAACATAAATTCAAGACTTTTTTTTTTTATAAAGGATCACTAAGGAGATAATTTCTTCTACCTCTTTTACTAAATATTGAAAAGTTCTTAAAAGAACACAAAAGTATATACAAGCTAACTTTTTCCTTAGAAGTAGACCTATTTATTTTTCACTTAAGGATTCGACTTACTCTCAAACTTCAAATTCCTAAAGCTAAATACAAGGTAAGTTTGTTCCTTAAATATTTCACTACTTAATTTCAACTAAGTATTCTAATTACAACAACAGTGAGTAAGACACTTAACAAGTCAATTTACATTCTATATAGATGTTATTCATAATTTTCTGTACAATCTTAAAATTTCATAAAAAATTTGAAAAATTCTTGGCCTAAAATTGCCATATAATGCTTTAGAACAAAACAGCTCAAATGTGGGTACACAATTCAAGTTCAAATGTCATAGATATTCAATCAAAACAACATTTCAAACATCATCAGTCATACTCAACTCTATTCTCCATATCTCATTATCCTTCTCTCACACTTAAATTGAACAATGTCTCACTGTTCTTTTTCAATTCAAAACATGAAAGAAATAAAAATAAAGAGAAAAGGAATAATGGTACTTCCCCAGTTTTTAAAATGGATGCTTTTGAGTTCTAACAGTATAGCAATAGAGAAGTTTTCAATTAAGTCCATCTCTTGTAAATCCATCCTCTTGTTGTCTACAATTCATATGCTTTAGCTCTTGTATATTTCTTATCTGCACAACGGGCACACATATCAAAGAAGAGGAAAAAAAAAACAAAAGAAAAAGAACAAAGGAAAAGAAAATGGTGGGTTGCCTTCCACTCAGCCCTTGTCTTATAGTCTCAGCCTGACTTTTGACTTTCTTCTTCAAAGAGGATCAAATTGACTAGCCTTCTTCTTATCATCCATCCTTTTCTTCCATGCTTCTACTCTTGCATTCTCTGTTGTTATGTCAGCCTTCGTGGAATTAGGGTTCTTTTTCCATCTCTTCATGATATTCACATGTGATTCTCTGTTTCCAACCCTTAACACTATCTTGCTATTCTTAACTTTAAAAATCACAGCTACAGCAATGGCCATGAATGGGCATCCTAAATGAAGGGATTCTCTAGATTTTCTTCCATATCTAATACCACAAAGTCTACTGGAAATATGAACTTGTCAACTTTTAAAAGCATATCCTCAATTACCCCTCTTGATCTTTTTATAAGGCATCAACTAATTGTATTGTCATCTCAGTCTTCTTAATTACATCCCCTAATCTTAACTTTTTAGCCACAAAGAAAGGTATCAAATTGATATTTGCACCTAGATCACAAAAAGCATTCTTAAATTGATTATTTCCTATATGCAATCTAAAGTGAATTTCCTTGGATCATTTAATTTAAGGAGAAGTACATCTTTTAAAGCTTTAGTGTATGCCTGAGTTAACATGACTATCTCTCTCCCATTCATCCTTTTTTTTTTCTTGCTCATCACTTCTTTCAAAAATCTTCTATATTATGGCTATTCTTCTAAAAGATCAGCCAAAGGAATATTGACTTCCGGTTCTCTAAACACCTTTAGGAATCTCTCAAAATCCTCATCATCTATCCTCTTTCTTGATCTTCCTAGAAAAGGAGTTGATGGCATATCTAATCTGATAGTAGACTCAGTGACTAAAAGAGTATGCTCCTGTTGTACCACATCTTCCATTTGCTTTGATGTAGAAGCTTAAGTCTCTTCATTCTCAACAAGTTTGCTTGTTTTTGCTTTGATCTCATTTACTTGTTTAATTGGAGTAGAGGGCTTCTCAAAATATGTAATTTGCTTTCCTAATTTTTCAAACCCCTCTATGGTCAGATTTACGAGCTTCTCAATAGCTAATTCCTAAGCTGGCTTTTCTTCTTTCACTTCAACCTCAATTGCCACTGAAGAAGAGTTTTCCATTTTTTCTTCTCTTGACACAACAACTTCCTTTTTCTCTTCATCATGCCTTTGATTGTCAATTGGGGTTTCTTCTTTCTTTCCATCACTAGATTGCTCCCATTCTTCATTTGTGTTAGCAAGTTTAAAAATGGATGAAACAAATTTAGTTAAACCTGCTACCTAAGTCTCCAATTTCTAAATTACAGCCTGTTGCTTCTCAAAATTTTCTTCCCATTTCTTTTTTAAACCCTTCACAATCTCTTCAATTCTTTTCTCTTTACCTAAACATGGGACTGTAGGGATAGAAGAGGAATTAACAACAATTTCTTACTTTGGAGTCTCACAAGTGTGGTCATATTCTTAGGTTGACATATAGGGATCAAATTGTTGCATACCATCCTGATATTGAGAGTCATCATATGATCCACCATACCATGAAAATACTACTGGAGAAGAATTGTATGGATCAATGTATTGGCTTCCTAAAAATCTATCAATCTCTATAAACGCCAATTTATGTTGACATGAATGGTAAGTTCCCTCTAGTAGTTGAATTATCATCTGCTTATCATAATCACATATGCCATTGAAAAAAAAATTCAATGAGTCCAAGTGGGTGGATTATGATAAGGGCATTAGCTTATCAAATGGCAAAATCGTCCCTAAGCATTTTGACAAAGGCTCTCCCTCATACTGACTAATGTACATAATTCTAATATGAGCTCTTCAGGACAACAAAATGGGAAAACTGGTGCGTGATTATTATCCATCTCTTATTCAAATAACACTTACAAAGAGAAAAAGAGAAATGAGTAGAATGTACAAAAAGAATCAAAGACTAGTTTATTCAAATAAAGAAGAAAGCAATTTTTTTTTCATGTTTTGCATTTGTTTTTTTAGATTTTTCAAATAAAAGACCTAGACTATAAAAGTCCCAAAAATTGAAAGTAACACCGTTCACTCACGGATAATGGCACCAAAAACTGATCACGCTTTTTCTATAGGTGCATTTTTAAACTCTTTTTAGTCTCTTACAAATCCCTTTAAATGCGTCGATTTTAACCAGCCAGTATACTGGGTGCGTGTGAAGTAATAATATATAGGTGAATACCAAGTCAAGTCCACATGGAGTGAGGACTAGCTATCAACTATATTAGTCCAAATTATAGCTAGGCAAATCAAAAGTATTTCTCTTTTTGGATTTTCTTATATAAGACTACATTACAGAAAAATCTTGGATTTTCATCACCTATAAATTGATTGGATTAAGAGAAAATAGATCTAAACAATAATCAAATGTATGCTATCAATCAGAAATACGCTTGCCAATCCAAATTGTCAATGGGTTTAGTACTTTCAATCAATCAAGCACCAGATAACAACTTCTTTTTCCAAAGTAAGCTGTTACACCCTATTCCTAGGGAAATGATTAATTGACAAATTTGTTTCAATTACTAAACCCTAATAGAATTGCAATCCATATCCTTATGTGATTTCAAATCCTGATTAGCTATTCACAGAATAGACTAGAAAGGAATTTTCCAATTTCAATCCTAATCTATCATGAATTCCAAAATCAATCCAAAATACATGAATGATGAAATAGCATCAACGATCCAAAGATGAACAAAGATTCAATCAATAATAGAAATCATCAACTGAATAAACAACTCAAAACCAAATTATGATAAAAAGAAACAAGTTTCAAACATCATCCACACATGAATATAGAAAAAGAAAAAAATCACCTTGTTAATGAAATCTTGTTGTTGAATTCAAATCCAAATGATGGCTTTTAATTGAATCCTGGTGTAGAATTCTTAATCAAATTAAAATTAAAAGCTAACTAGTGTTCTTAACCCTAGTCTAGATCTAAGAAAAAGGAGAAATAGAGAGGAAACCATGCCTAGGGTTTCTCTGTTTTTTTTTTTCATAAAATTCAACAAGAGAAGTATTTATACATTAACAGTTGCAGAGGACATAAGTCGGTTCCTACACCGGCGACCTTGATTTGGATGTAGTCGGAGTTGGTTGAAAAAATAAATTCCGAGAGCAATCTGTGAATGTACGTTGACTACTACACCGGTGACGTAGGATGTGAATTCACCGGCATTCGTTCAAAAATTCCAAAGCTGGCTTGTTTTGTTTTGTACGTGTTTTGTACGCTGACAATGCTTAAACCGATGCTTAGAATTTCAATTTTGTACCTAAGCAACATCGGTATAATGCTGGTGGCTTATGACTCTAATTTGCCGGCATACGTTAAAATTTATGCAATGCTGGTGAGAATTTCCTTTCAATGCTAGCGGTGTTTGTGATCCTGATGAAGGCTAGCTCTTTTCGTATTCAAGGTTGACAATGTTGAACTTGTATTGGCCGGTGTAAAATGTTTTTGTCTTCAAAATTGTGCGAAACTGCTCTCATTTGCTTGTGTGATGCGAGCCAATTACATGGGTCTTCTAATAGACCAACGTCTACAAGAGCTAAACAGAGACCGATATAGTTTGAGGATTACAGTTTAGTTAGATTTAGACACACATGATTGTAAGCATTTGTAATTGAATGATGCATGGATTGTAAACAACAGAGTGGTTAGTTAGATTACAACTCAGCAAGTATGATTCAAATCTTGTAATGATCAATATAAATACGAAGTAATAAAAATCAAAGGCACTTAGCCATAATTTTGGAGAAAATTCTTGAAGTCTTGCCTACTTAAACAAGCTTTATCTTTTTACCTAAAAGCAACACAACACAATTAGTTTATATAGTTTTATGTAAAATCATCTAGAGAAGTAAACTAAGAGAGAGAAGTTAAGACATCTAAGAAGAACATTCTTGAGAGAAATACTGAGAGAGAGTGGTTAGAGATCTGAAAAGAACAACAAAAGTTCATTTTAGCGTTTGAAAGGCAAGGTTTACTATTTGGCCTCTTTACTCAGTCGGGTCCTATCATTGTGTTTGTAATATAAGTCCTTCAATGACTAGAAATAACAATTTAAACATACTTAAGTACCATTTTCTTGATTTCTATAAAATCGATAATTTTTTTATCATGATTTGATCAATGAAAAGTTGAGTAAAATATACTTTATATGATTGGCCGCAATATATGTCAACGGGCAAATTCAAATAACATCTTTATTGAAGACATCTTCCTGATGGACATAGTAATGGATCCTCGAGCATTAGATGTCGGCTATTTAGTGATACAATGCATGCGTCGGGTGCTTGGGAGAAAGGACACCCATCTTGCATATGGTCACCTTATCACACTCATTTTGAAATCATGGGGATTTAACCTTTTAAATTACACAAAAGCAGAATCAAGATCTAAATTAAAAAAAAAAAAACGACATAGCAAAAAGGTTAGGTTTCAGGTATGATCCTGAAGCCACCAATATATTAGAGATCAAGGTGGTGCAGCACAATCGAGAGATAGAAATGCATCAAATAAATAGAGCTTTGATCTTAACTTGGATGATCTGTCTCTCCCCATCTCATGTCAAGATGAAGAAATGGGAGATAGAAACGGACACAACAATGGCAGGGTCAAGCTCAACCACAAATAATCCGAATTCGGCACATAAAATATGGATGACATAATGAATACTCTAATATAGATAACCAAGTCTAAAAAAGAACATATGGACTTGCTTAACTCCATGAGTACCCACATGCACAATTTCTCCATATGGGTAGGTTATCGACTGGTGCATCATCCACCACTACCCCCACAAAGGCCACAACCATTGTATGGCTATCGACCCTTAAGCGATGCCGATGATTAAGGTGGTCAACAAGGCAGTCAATCATCACATTCGCACTATTTTTTTAAATGTAAATCAATTACTTTCATTTACTATCAATGTAAATAATAATGTAATGCATATTATTATTAATAAAGTTAAAAATATTGCTTTAGTAACTGTCTAAATTTTATTTATGTTAAATGTTAAAATCAATAGTTTATTTGCAACTAATTTGAATAATTAGTTTAATTAAAATTTCAAAATCCATTGGAAAAAAAATAGCGAGTCGAAAATAATTAAAAAAACCAAATAAATCGTGTGAAAATAATTAAAAAAACCAAATAAACGTGTGAAATTGGATCTGATTGAAAACATGTAAACCAGCACATGGAGGCATGCAACACGGCACTCGAAGCACGCCAACTAAGGCACGCGAGGCACGAGAGCACAAATGGGCTAGACATGCAAAATTTGACACGTGAACGGTACAGTACGACCCATTTACCATGTCTAATCTAGGCTCATTTAAGCTTTTAAATTTCTAGTTTAGTTTATGCTTGAGGTCAATATTATAACCTTTTTATTTGACTCGTTTACAACCCTACTTGTTTTAATTATTGAAATTGTTAGAAGCCATTTTAGCATTCAATTGGCTTTAATGTATCTCTCTTGTCGGCAGCAGTCAACAGAGTTATAAGTTATAACCATTGCATAATGATTCATTTATTTACATCATTTTTCCATTACATTCAACTAGACATCTCAATTCGAGGACCCATAACTGTCCTGTCAACTGGGGGGGAGGGGCGGTTCAACCTGTGGATCCACTAGGGCGGGTCAGCCTCATTGTGACCCATGATCTATTTTGTTTTTTTTTTTAAATAAAATTTGACAAGTAGAAAGATTGAGCTTAAAAACAACAACTGACAAAAAATTTAACAAACGGAGGTTGCAATTTACCGATTGAAATTGTCCATTGGCTCCGTGTGTGATAAGATGGGCTTGCTTTATGCATTGAAATTGTCTGTCTCTATTGAAATCGTTCATGGTTTTTTTTTTTTTTAATTTCCTTAATGTTACATTTGGTACCCAAGAATCGTTTGGAATGGAATGGATTAGGAGGTGAAATGATAAATCCATTCCTTTGTTTGGATACATCTTAGAATGGAATGGAATTGACATGTTATTTCTCAAAAATATCCTTAATAATTAATATAAATAATAAATAAATAATAGAATAAAAAGATAATTTAATGTTAATTATTTAAGAGGGAGGAATGGAATTACGATTCCACCTTCTCGAGGACGGAATTGCGATTCCAAAGCTAGAATCATCAATTTCCAGAAATCGCAATTCCAGCTTTTAAAACACAACCAAACATAAGAATGGGAATGGAACCCGAAATCGCGATTCTGTTCCAAGTCCATTCCTATATACCAAACATGATATAAGGATATGTGTTGCGTGCAGGGTCCAACATGTGAATACATTAGGGGATGGTTTTTCCATGCCATTTTTTTTTTAACTTTTCTTTTGAAAAATTTCCTTTTTTTTTTCTTTTTTCAATATTTTCTTTAGACCTAGATGGACCTAGCGGATCCACGAATTTAGCAAGGGACCCATCTAGGACCCGTATACCTGGCGGGTTCTAAATCCATGTCAGACCTAACCCAAAAGATGTCCACGTTCAGCTCCTCTTTGAAATAATAATAATAATAAAAATCTTTCATTCTCTGTTTGATCTCCCACCCAAACATTTGTCTTCTCTGGTTTAGTTTCGCCAAACTCAAATATGCATTGAGCAACTTTTTCTTTCCTTTTCCCCTTTTTCTTTTCTTTTCTTTTTTTTTTTTTTTTTTTTTTTTTTGAAGAAAAGGCCAGTTGTGCCTATGCACGACAGGATTTAATAGCCCCTACTCTAACAAAAATGCTTTCTCGTGTTGATGGGCTGACTAAAATCTTCGACAAGTTAGCCTATTTTGTACTCTAGTTTCTTTGTGAAGAATCAAATTTTAGGTCCCAGAAAACGATGCAACATAGTGCTTGTGGACCATTAGTCCACTACATTTTTAGCAAAGCTAGTCAAAACTCACAAGATCAAAGGGATAAACGTTTGTACAAATTTAAGTTTCCACACAATTTTCATCAATTGTAATCCCTATCATTGTAGAAAATCGGAAAATGATCGTATCATCATCCAATTTAGTTAAATTTCCAATTAAACTAAGCCCGCCAACATCTTCTTGTGGATGAAATTTAAAAACATAGTAATAATGATCGCGACAATGAAATTACAATTGTGCAATACGGGAACGCCAATCAATCTAAAGTTGGAAAGCATTGTTCATTTCGTTAGCCAGACGTGAGGAAGGTAGCACTTTTAGTGATAGGCACTTCTTCAAGTTCGTGTTCTGTGGGGGCTGTCCGGTGTCTACGATCTTTTCAATGGCCCGTTTGTAATATGGCAATTCATATTGGCGGATGGTGCTTAGAATTAATTTTGCATCAAACTAGTGCCATTACTAATATTTCATAAAGGTTTTGTCATACATTATGAATTTACTTTTATTATTGTACCATCGTATTATATTAGGGTTGAAAACTTTTGTTATACGTTTTATCACTATAACTAGGGTGTGAATGAATTAAGTTGATTCACAGTTTGATGTTTAATCGGACTAGATTTGAGAATAGTCGAGTTGACTTTGAATTCAAGTCTTTCAAATAATTTTTTAAGCCGAGATTGAGCTTTACATCTTTAGCTCGATCACTTCTGAACTTAATCAAACTCGAGTTAAATATAAAGGTCAACAAAATCGAATAGAGTTTGGATATTAATAGTATTTTAATTAGAATTAAAATTATTTTTTTAGTAAATCGAACATAACTGAACTTAATCTAATCATATTCGAGTTTATGTATTGTTACATCAAACCAAATTTAAGCTTATAATTTTAAGTTTGATTAAGCTCGAACTTAGAATTGTATTGCCTCATTCGACTCATTTTTAGCCTTAACTATAAGGATGTTTGAGTCAAATCATGTTAGTGTGTCATATCAGGAGTGCTATCCCAACTTGTGCAGTTCACTTGTGTACCCTTTATAAATAGATCCATCTCCATGCTTTATACAATCAACAATCTGTCTTTAATCCCAATAAGCTCAAAGAGAAAAGCATGGCTAGAGCTAGTATTTTAGTTTGCCTTAGGATATTGATGATCCTGATATGCTTAGGATGGATCTCTCTTTGGATTCTTAAGCCTACAGAATTATGGACTCGAAAATGGCGCGGAGCAGAAGACAAAGTACAGAATACAGCTTTTGGGTACTATGGTAATGTACTAACGTTATTGCTCCTACGTTTTCACCGATGTTACTTCCAAAAACGGAGTTTTTGTATTTTTATATTCAGCTAATGTTATGTAACTGTTACTTGACTGAATTGGAAACAACCTGTTGTCGAAGTCTTTTCCGCAAATAGAATTAGAGACTGAAGAGTAAGATGGTTATTGAATTATTCATGTCGCACTAACCTTGTACCTAATATGTATTTCAGGTCTGAATTTTGTTGTGTTAACCTTTCCTATGATTGCTGTTGCCATTGTTGGTTGTGTTTGCCTGAATTATGAAGCAAAAGGACTACAAAGAAGGTAATAATTTTCACGCTAGCGTTGTCTTGATTCATATAAATGCTTATCCTTCAACTTATTTTGATCAAATAGGCAATCGAAGACCGCGTTTGCTGCTCTTTCCAATCCGGTTATTGTTAATAGTCTTCTAGGAACTTTGTCAGTATTAGAGATACTGGCTATCTCCCTCTTTGTTTTGTTCCTAGCATGGACTTTCTATACGCGGATCTCTAATGACTTTGAGAAGCTGGAACCAATAAAAAATCTGAAGCTCAAATTGTAAGTATCAATAATTATCAACTTAGATGTGAAGAAGAAATCTGACCATCTACTGAGAAATGGTTCATCTGGTTTCAGGTGGCAACTGAAGTATCTAAGAGTGGCAACTCGATTTGGTTTACTAGCAGAGGCATCCTTAGCTCTTCTGCTTTTTCCGGTTTTAAGGGTGATGCCCTTGTTTCGGATACTTGGCATCCAGTTTGAAGCTTCTGTGAGGTACCACACATGGCTAGGAACCGCGATGATATTCTTTGCAACGTTTCATGGTGCAAGCACCTTGTTCATCTGGGGGATCAGCCACCACATTCAGGATGAGGTAATCGAATCCATTTTTCCTATCTCAATACATAAATATCCGGCCAAGATTTAGACTAGAGCTTCATCTAAGCTTGATCCTTCATGTCTCTTTTTCCATGTCTCAAATGACAGCTGTGCAATGGCAAAGGACAGGCAGAATTTACCTTGCTGGGCTAACTGCTCTTGTAACCGGGCTAGTGATTTGGATCACATCGCTTCCATTTATACGACGGAGACGGTTTGAAATCTTCTACTACACACACCACTTGTACATAATCTTCCTGTTATTTTTCTTGCTTCATGCTGGAGATAGACATTTCTACACTGTGTTTGCTGGAATCTTCTTGTTCGGGATTGATAAGCTGCTTAGAATTGTACAATCAAGACCTGGCACTAGCATTCTATCAGCAACAGTTTTTCCTTGTAAGGCTGTGGAGCTCACTCTGCCAAAAGATCCAAGTAAATCTTTCTCCTATATTACCTGTCCTAATCGTGCACATTTCTTCTTGTATAAAAATTCAGCTTTTGAATGAAGTAATTCTCCTATACTTACAGGATTGATGTACTCACCAAGTAGTGTGATCTTTCTGAAGATCCCGAGAATATCCAAACTTCAATGGCACCCCTTTAGCATAATTTCCAGCTCCAGCATCGACAATGAAACTATGTCGGTCATAATCAAATGTGGAGGGGAGTGGACAGACACTCTCTACCAAATGATACATGGAGAGCTTGACTCCAAGGCTGAAAACACAAAGTGCATAACGGTTGCAATTGAAGGCCCTTATGGTCCACCCTCCGTGAACTTCCTCAGGTACCAAAAGAATCTGAATTCAGTGAACCCCGGATTAGATCTCCGGCTTTTAGTACAATGAATCAGACCCATGGACCACTTTCCATCATCTATAAAGTGCATAGTTCTTTTGCAGATATGATAGCCTTCTACTAATTGCTGGTGGAATCGGCATAACACCATTCTTGAGCATTATACAGGAAATTTCATCTGCCCATAGTAGCAGCAAATATAAGTTTCCTGCAAGGATTCAACTAATTTATGCAATAAAGTGCTCCCAAGACATCTGTCTATTAAATTCAATCTCACATGTACTTTCCAATCCAATGGGTAAAAATTTTAATCTCAAATTAAAAGTATATGTTACCCAAGAGAACCAATCTGGTCCAACTTCAATGGTGTTGCAAGAGGGCTTATCTCAAGGACATGTGATTCATTTCGACACAAAATACACAAACTATGCAGTGCACGGACAGGAAACCTTCCCTGCATTAGCTATGATTGCTGGAATTGCCTCAGTTCTGTTCCTTGGTCTTCTTGTGTGTTTCAACCATATATTTATCCCATCAGAGAAGAAGCCTGTCAAACATAAGGGTTTAAAAGGCTCCGAGCCCAAAACAAAGACACCCTCTTCGGTGGTTGACATAATCTTCTTATCTTGCTTCATTTTGTCCATCATAAGCACCACCATATTAGCAGTTGTTTTGAGATGGAGAAGGCTAAGGAAAGAGATTCCCCCGGTCCACCTAGAAAAGCGGCAGTGTTGCAGATCCTAAATCATATGGCACAACGGATGCTTTTCAGGAACATGAAGTTCATTTTGGAGGCAGGCCTAATTTCCAAGGTAATCATCCATCTGAAAATAGAATCTTGATTCTTAATTGCAGAACTTTACACAAGACAAGATTTTTCTGTAACATAACTTAAATTAACTTCATCAGATATTTTCTCCAAGTTTCCAAATGAAACTGGTGCATCTGATGTTGGAGTCCTAGTGTGTGGACCTGAATCGATGAAAGAATCGGTAGCAGCACTATGCAACAACATTTGCACGAGTTATCCTGACAAGGGAAGATCGAAATTCACTTTCCATTCTCTTAACTTCACCCTGTAATCCTGTGTTCGATGAACATTTTATACTAAGGACAATCGTGATAGGTTTGGTGTGTGTGTAGATTGTGATTTAGACAAGCATATAATGTAAGGTTGGTGCATCAACAGAATCAATACGATGTAAAAAAAGTCATGGATTTTACTTCAGAGAAATTCTAGGATGCAATCACTTTTATAACTATTTCCAGAATGAGGAAGAAAACGCGAAATTATGAACTGTTGACAGGTTTTGCCAAAAATCTGAGTATGTTTTACGACCCGTACGAAGCACAAAGATCTTATGAACATTTAAGAAGACCGAGTAAATGTTCTTTAACACAATCAATAACTAGAGTGATTTTATGAACACATAGGCATTTATGGCTTGCAGATGAAGTGAATTTATGAATTTGAAATGAATTATAAATTTTAATCTAAATACGAGTTATTGAGTCAGTTCACGAACTTACGATGCCATTACAAGCTTATTATCATGTACGAACTTTGCACTAAAATTGCTGATAGTAAGCAGAGATGCTAACGGTTGTGTTATTATATAAACAAATAAGGAAATACGAACTATGAAATCACATTCTGTGTATATGAATGGTTTATAATGGAGTCAATTAGAAGGATGAAACAAAATAGAATCGTATATGGAACATCAAACCTGCCGTGATTGATTATGAGGCTATAAATTCCTAAACTTTAAAGCTGCCATGGATACAAATCAACCAAGTCGAGTTGAGTCGAACCTTTTTATTGAATCTGGAACTCAAACTTGAACTTGGTTTATTTAATTAAACAAGCTTTTGAAGCAGTGAAATAAGAGAAAATTATCACATTCTATAAATTCTGCGAATACCCCACAAAATATCTTTTATTTATATTGGTTCTAATAATACTCAAACAAAATAGACATCCAAAATTTCAAAACTATATGAAAATTCAAAATTATAGGGAAAATAGAGCAATAAGGCACTTAGAAATAATAATAAGCAACTATCATCTTCTTTACCCTAGGGCATTAAATATATGAAAGGCCAAAAGATAGAATCCGAAAGCTATGAAAAAAAAAAGGTCCCTAGAACTTATGGACATGAAATAATTAAAAGGACAAATAAGATGCCACAAGTGGCTCATAAAAGTTATGAAACTAATAAATGTTTCCCAAAATAGAAAAAAAAAAAAGCATTTTTGAAGATCTAAATGGTTGAATTTGCCTAAAAAATGACATTGAATCGAGCTCATGAGCTTCATACCATTTTGAAATAAGGACGTGAAGTTAGATTGCCTCTTACAGTATTTGTCCCATTTTTCCATATACATGTTCACTACTATTTTCACCTCACCAACTTTATCTGAGCATAAATTGAGTTGAACTTTTTATTGAGCCTAGTGATCTTTTATCGAGACTAAAATTTAAGCTCAAACTTGATTTGTTTTAATTGCTCCTTTTTTTAATTTTTTTAACATAAAAAATATATAAGAGCAACTACTTATACATATATATATATATATACTAGTAGTTGTGCATTTGCAATGCAAGTACAAAATAAAAAAATACAAAATGAATAATTTAAATAATAATATAAAAATAAAAATTAACTATATACATAATATTTAGAAGTTTGAAAGTGTACACGTTATGGAATGAGAAAAAAAAATCACAAAGAAGGTTAAAAATAAGTATGAATATATATGTAGTTATGCAGGTAGGAATGCAACCAAGACAGGTCATTATAGGGTACCCGCGCCCGAACTGTTAAAAACCCTATAGGGTCGCAGGTAGGTTTGGGAATTACATGCCAACCCTAGAGGGTTTCGGATTGGGTTCGGATCATTAAAAAAACCCATGAGTAACCTGAACCTGACATATTATAAACAATTTAAAAAATTGAATTTGAAATTTTTAAAAAACAAAACCCTACTAATTTTTGTCTTTAAGAATGGTTGTTAATAGTTTTAACTTTATTTTTTTTTTAATTTTTAATTTTATCTCTTAAAAAATTATTTTTACAATATTATTAATTTTTGTTGTTTTAACAAATAAAATAGTTAATTCTATGAGCCTATGAATTGACGAATGTGTTGTAACTAGTCCTAGCTCAGTTTAAACCATATTGAAGTTTAGTTGTTGGCCTACCACCTAATATTCTGTTAGAAGATGCAATTGAATTTAACTAAGAGTTGAAAAGAGGGAAAAATAAAGAAATGAAGCGGTCGCGGGGGGCGGGGCGGGGCTGGTTGGTCAGGGTCAAAACCTGTAGGGCAGATTTGGTATTGAATAGAAAACTTATAAGGTCGTGGGTCGGATTCGAGTCTTATATGACTCATCCTAAACCCCCCCGGTTGCATCCTTATATGCAGGAGAAAAATGTGGAAAGTAGGAGTTATATAAAGAAGAAGAAGAAGGTTAAAAATAAGCATGAATGTATAGGTAGTTACGCATGAGAAAAATGTGGAAAATAGGAATAATATAAAGAAGACATCTAAGAAATAAGTGTGAAAAATAAGGTGGTTATGGAGGAGACAAATGTGGAAGTGGAAACTATTCTTTAAAGGATTGAAGTCAAATAAAGTGTATTTGCTTTATATAGTAATAAATATTAAATATAAAAAGTTTTTGTTATTTTTATTATATATTTATCTATAATATATCATAAATATAAAGCTCACAAATTTGCTAGTGAGTTCACAAGCTCAAATAAGCTTATCCATAAGTCGGCTTGCAAACTTAAATTGAACCCCGAACTCAACTCATTTATAAATAAGTTTTATTTTAAACTCAAATGCAGCTCGTTTATTAATCGAGATTAAAGTGAGCCAAGTTGAGTAGCTATGAATAGTTTGGCTCCTTTGACACCCTATTATAATATTCCGAAACATTTTAGAAGGTCTATTACAAAATTTACCTGTAAATATTTTTATAAATATTGTCATAATCAACCAAATCTTGAATAGATTAGCATCAAACATTTTTTATCCCATGAGCATTGTACTCAACTACTAAAGCATATGAAAAGATATTCCAGTTGATTATCATTTGTTAATTTCATGAAAAGACATCTGATTGGTTATTTTCCAAATCACATATTTTCTAACAAGAATATTATATGAGTATCTCATAATAACTATTGTTAACATATGTAGTTAAGCTATGCATTTCAAGTTTTTTCATGAAAAATAATTATTTCCCAACAATTATAAATATAATATGCTAAATATTTTGATGTGACATTGGGAATAACCAATTAAATAAGAAATACATGTCTATGCTCATTTCTGTCAATTTCCGAATGGAACCAAACTAGCTGTACGTCGTGATTTACAAAAATTTTCCGTCAAGCTTCCTTGTATCTCCTTACAGGTTGGACTCGGAATTTGGATTTTAAAAATGTACACGTGTGGACGGATGTTAGGAAAAAGGAAACAACCAAAAAAATTTGAGAGGTTACTTTGTATCTGTATTTATATTAAAATTATATGAATAAATATGTATAATTTATACTTATATTTTATCTATATTTGATCTATGTGATCTTTTAATAAAAACTACTAACTTTTTTTTTATTTACATCTATTTCTTATAAAAATTTGTCAAAAAAGTTTGAAAAAAATATTTATATCTATCAAAAAAGCAAGACAAATAGACCCATATAGAGAAACAAATTTTATACAAAGAAATCCAATACATGATTTAACTTTTTACGTATAAACTGATAAGAAAATTCTATAATTTTATGATATTTTTTAATAGAATCGTTTTACAGATTATTTTCAGCTCAGATTCATCTGCAACTATAATCGTAACACTCAAATGTCTAATATGTTACTTATTATATTTATTTTAGTGTCTAATAATTGATCGAATAGGTTTATAAAATTTCCAAACTCAAATATTAAAACTTTAATAGAAACCATATATATGTATATATTTGCCTTGATTGAAAAAGATTTCAACCCCATAAATTTCACTGGAAGAGTCATATTCATGTCATTCGATTACAAAAATCTTAACTAGTAAAAGCCATGTTTTAAAACCGAATATACCTACTGATATCTCGAATCAAAGGCCATCACCATGGGACCATGATCACAGGCACCTGTCACCACTTCATCTGGAGTGATAATTCAGTGGATGTGTTATCCTAACCTTCACCACATAAAACGAATCTGATATGCCTGTGGATGGAATGGTGTTCTTCTCTGTCAACATCATGAGTTTTGGAGGGAGAAGAGCACATGAATTTGAACAGTTTCTTTGGCGATAACGAAACGATGAATGAAGCCATATGTGAAGCGCTTGCTTGTCTCGTTAGTTATTACGGCTTGTTAATCTTATCTATGTAGCTTTACCATGGTCCAAATCCAACCGGAAATTGAACCTTAGAAGTCTTCCACGTTGCCACTTGCCGCTACTGGCTGCTTTTTCGATAATAAACTATCTATTTTCTTGTAGTCTTGCTTCTTTTATGAAAAGAGAAAGTAGATAAATTTCATCATGCTATATCAGCATATTAAACAATACTTTACTAATAAACTTACTTTTTATTACGAGTTACTTCAAAAGTTACTTAACATGATTTTTTAAAAAATTTATGAGTCCCACGTTACACAAATATACATAATAAATATCAAAACTTAAAAAAAAAAAGCTAAGCACCTCTACAAGCATTGATGCTTGCGTAAGGACTCAATTTAACGGCTAAGCACATCCAAGTAGACTCTTTTTTATTGGTCTTTGCGCAAGAATCTATGATAAAACTACTCTAAGAAAAAAAAATCATGGACTTTTTGTTTTTTTTTTTTTTATATTATATATGTTTACTTGAAATTAATTTATAATCAAAGTATTAATGTACATATATCTTAGGACTTCTCCTTTAAATAAAAGCTTAATTCATAATTTTTCACGGACTCTCTTTTTATAATCATTTAGAGGCTAAGATCATGCTCTTATCTCTCACCCTTTCACCTCCTCTAATGCCACCACTTCCTTCCTTAAGACCGTCAACGAGTTTATTTCACATACCATATTCAATTAAGGTAATGCTCCCATACTCTTTATCTTTACAGATATGGAGATGCTGTTGTAATAGTCACATGCATATTGTGCGTCTCATACCTTAGACAAGTGATGTGAAATGACATAAAGGGAGACTAAAAGTGAAAGATAAGAAGGATGAGTAAGTAATTTTAGGAGGATAAAAAAGAAGTCTAAGAGTTGGAAAAGCTAAATAGTATTAACTTCATGATTTTTGAGAAAATAATTCTTCATTTTTAGTTTTGTGATCCCTTGTAATAGGAATTTGATACTATGAGAAAAATATAAAGTTTAAGGATCATATTTTTTACAACATCCCCACTGAAAGTGTGTTAAATAGCATTATACTCACATTTTCTTATTAATACACTTTAATGGAGGGTATTGCTAAAAATACATAGACCCTCAATAGCATGATGGAGCTTTTCTCAAATTCTTATATGTCAAGTCAAAAGGAGCTCTTCAACATATATAAAGCTTTAAAATTAACACATCATCGAATCATGTTAATAGTCCGATGGTTAAGAGAGTCTTCATGTTGATAAATCCTACACTAGCTCCTCTAGACTTTGACTAACATGAAGCCTCTTTAAAAATATGAGTTTCCAAAAAAAAAAAAAAAAGATAAGCACAAACAAACCAATGGTTCACCAATTTCCATAAATCATTTCAATTGCATGGTTTTGATACTCTCGATCTTCGATCAACTCTATGTTATTATTGGTTTGAATGTCCAAACATCCATTTTGACCTTTATACTCTTTTGGTACATTATTGACTGAAAATCCAAAAAATTCAAATTCCAATCATTTATTTTATTTAAGGAGGTTAATAATAAAAGAAAAAAAATCCCAATGGTGTCTTAAGCTTTTAAGAATCCATTGAACACCTATTAATTTTCCACCCTTATAATCTATACATTATAAGGTCCTAAGATTATTCTTTTAAACAATGGGAAATCATTTTCATTGAAGATCAACTCAAGAACAAATCGAGGAATTGGTGTTTATCCTTCTTCTATTTAACAAAGGTTAATCTAGTTTTGCCCTTACTTACTTTAAGTCTAAATCATTAATTGAGTTTTGAGTTCTTTTAAGACTAATAATTATAAGATTTAGGATTCAAATTGTGAACTAACCATTAAGAAATTATCAAAGTGGTATGATGAAATAATTGGAAGTTCTTTTGTGAAAAAGTCATAAAAATTAGAGAAGATGACAAAGTATTTAGAAGAAAGAAACTAGCTTTAAAAAAAATCGAGAACCAACGCATTAGGCTAATCGAAAATTTGATTAACTATGCAAATCATTTAAACCGACTAAAATGTAAAATGATCAACCAAATTGAAAACAATAGACTGAAATATAAAATTACCTATCAAACATTTATATAACCTTTTGATTTAGCCTAATTTTAGATTAAGACAACCTAGTTTAATGGTATTAAAAATTTGATGATCTAAACTTAAGGACCTATAAAGTAATGAATCGAGCAAAAGCCCCAAGAATGATTCTAGATGAGCTTAATAACAAGAAACAATAATTAATCTCACTAATGTTTGATAATATGAAGAACAGCTGAAATAACCAAATATTAGGAAAATAGTAATAAATATGTATTTTTTAGAAAAGGGGGAGTTAATAATTTATTGTTTCAAAAGAGGGGCACACTTGTCTATCCCCAAAACTTTAAAAATTATGACAATTGAAGATGTATAGGCAACCTTCTTCTCCTCCTCTCCTTTCTTTCACATATATTACAGAACTCTTCTTTTCTTTTCCTCAAAAACCATTAAGAATTCTTGAAGAAATTTCATCAAGACAATGGTAAATGATAATAATCCTTCCTTCTCTTCTTTTCCCTCTTTTTTCTCTCTTCTCTCTTCTAAGAAAGTATTAATGGGAATAACAAGTTCTTATTGTATCGGCATAACTGCAAGTTTCCAACTAGAAGGAACAGTTATTGGTGATTTTTGAGGAATCTTTAATGGAGAAAAGTTTAGAAAGTTAAAACACAAAATAATTGACAAATTCTTGATAAGGTAACATGATTTCTACATTCAAGATTTAATGTTTAAGCAAGTTCTGTTATGATAGGTATTGGGGTTTTGAAGAAGAGTTGAATGTGAATCTATAGTTGTGTTTTTAATGTTAGGAACAAAGAAAATTGATGCTTTGTAAAAATTTCAAAAAAATCCCTATTTTTGTTCATGCACAATCTCATACCAACCTATGAAAAATAGTTGTATAATTTGAAAATGCTTTCTGCCCATTTTTTATCTTTCACAACCTCCCTCAGAGCTTATGCAGAATGTTGTGCTTTTAAAATGCCTTTTACCCACTTTTTATCTTTTGCGCAACCTTCTTGCATAACTATGCAGAATGGTCGTGTATAAGGTTTCTATGCAGCCTTATACATAGCTTGTGTTGAAGCTTGTGTACAATTTTTTTTTTTTCCAAAACTTGATTTATCCTTCTCAAAAACACTTGAAACTTGTTTAATTGACTTTTTAAAGGTTTATTATTACTCCAAAACCCAAGACCTTGTTAATATCAACCGATTGCCATTTTTCATTATTTTATTGTTACAATTTAAAATATTAACGTATATATGCAAATATATTATATAAATACTACTTTAACATTAGAATGAGAGAGAGAAGCCTAGAGAATATTATTTGGGAATAAGTTGAGAAATGTAAAAGAATCTAAATACTTTGTATGTTGTAAATCCAAATAAAAGTTTTCTATCAAATGGACTAAGTTGAACCAATTACTACGTACGTGTATATCTATTGCTTGTGTTTATTTAGGATTGAAACTTAACTTGACCAATTTAACTATCTGGCTTAATAATGTGTGTCATGCTTGTGTTGGTAATCGGTGAAGAGTATTTATGCTATTATCGCGGGAACCCGATGATCCATGTGTATTTGTTCGGAGTGAAATTGCATATGAAAATGATATGGGTAGATTTAGGTTGTAACGACGTCGTGGTTATTGGGTCCAAATAACTAATACATATATATGTAAATATTTATGCGTGATCCAGAATGCTGAGTCATCCCTTTGTCGATTGTTAAGCTAAAGGATAAAAATAATTAAATGGTTGCTTCTTTTCATATGATTATGATGCATATGAGTTTACCATTGTTTGTACACGCACGTGTGCTTATTGGTATATAGTACTAAGCTTCGGCTCACCGTTCATCTTTTTTAGATACAAATGGAACCCCTATGGTTTTTAACTTATCTAGTTACAACGTTATTGTGAACTATGAGGAAAGGAAGATGTTAGTGGTGAGGATTATCCGGCAGGCTTTTAGACATAAAATGTTAGATTGTAAGAGATAGAGTCTCCTATCATGTTATTAGTTGCTATTCTTGTATTAAACTAGCGTGCTAGGACATGGACCCACCTGTTAGTGTTTATATATGTGTGTGTGTGTGTGTGTTTAAATGGACTCTGTAAATCATCCCTTGTTACCTATGTGTAAGAAAGATGAATTTTTGTAGTAGTTGTAATGAAATACTTATGTTTATGGACACATGGCAGGTTGTAAATGCTCTTGAGATTAGGATGTTATAACAGTTTATTCAAATTATAATTTCATTTAATTTTAATCGTTCAAAAATATAGCATTGCATCATCAGTCAATTCGAAACTATAACCTGCTTCATAACTTGCTCGACAACTAATGTGCTGTCCATTTCATCCACAACAATATAATAAGTGTGTACTTGCTTGGTTGGAAACTTGCTTGTGAAGGGTAGTATATTGAAGACACGGAATGATATTCAACTTCTATATGTAAAAGCCCAAAAATTTTTTTGGAGGAAAAGAAAAAACCTCCAACTTATTATTAGGGATTTCCTAGAATTATTTAAAATTAGCCACAAGCTATTTACAAATATATCATACATAATTTTTTTTAGATAAATTGAAAAATTATTTTTATATTTGTTCCATATGCGTTTCAACTTCTATCTTTAAAGTTGCGTATTTAAACTCAAATATTTTTAAAAAGTACTTACAAACCTCTATATGACTATTCTATTTCTGCCATTGATTTAATGGAATTTTTTTAATCTAAAGACAACATAATAATATAGGATTTAAACTAATTTTCTGTAGATTTGGGGTTCCAGTTATTTGATTTCAAACATAAAAGAAGTAAGTCAATATATTAAAGTATATACATAAGAAATGCATTTAATTTTCCCTTAAATTTTTAAGATGCAAACAAATTTAAAAATAAAAGAGAAATCTAAAAAGATAAAGTAAAAAAATATCTCTTTTTTTTTTTCCAGCTAATACGAATAACATGGTAGCAGTCCACAGCTTTTATTATTCATATAGTCAAGTATAGGATTTTTTTATAAATGAAAAATGAAATTTTAAATTTTAATTTTTAATTTTCCTTTTAGACCCACTCATTCCATCACTTGTCCATTAAGATATATATAAAAAAAAATTAACATAGAATTACATCAATGAACCGTAAAATAAAAGGGTAAAATATACGGATATTTTTCAAAATCTTTTAGAAACTTTAAGGGGCCCGGTTGCTGATTTTTAAAATATCAAGGGTCTACGTAATTCTAAAAGATTTTTAAAAATTTCATAACAATTTATCAAAAGAAAAAAAAAACAAAGAAAAGAAATAAAACGTCAATATCCAATTTGCTTTGTTTTCAAACATCAACAGTCGACTTAGACTTGGAATAGAAGCTAAGAAAATTCTACATCCAAGTTTGAACGTAAAATTTAGTGCTGGCTTGTGGAGCCGCCGTTAAACCAAACAAATGGACACGTTACATACCAGAAAGAGTCAATGCCCGTTTCTCGGGGCAATTCTCTTCCTCCTTTTCTCCAGGTCCTTTCCAACAACCTTCGAATATCCGAATATTGGCTCAATGTCTCGATTTCCGAAACCCACATCTGTAAGTTAAATAAAATCCGAATATTGGCTCAATGTCTCGATTTTCAAAACCCACGTCGACAAGTTAAATAAATGTTTAAAAGGAAAAAGTAAAAAGTAAAAAGACCGTTTGTCATATTTTCAATAAATAAGAGAAAAGCCAATTTCCTACGTGTTGCTTTTTTTTTTCCTCCTTTTGCCCACACTTGCAGTTTAAAATTTGAATGCCATCCTTTTGTGATTATGCCACCAGAAATGGAGAAGTAACATATGCCAAGTATGTAATTAAAAAAAAGTAAAAAATTAGACAATTATATAGAAGAATTAACACACACATTAAATTTGCTGTAGGTCAATTTTTTGTTATAATGTGTGTATATATCATCATCATCTAATTTTCTAGTCTTTTGTCAGTTTAATAAATAGAGTTATATTGGTTAGCCGTGGTAGTAGTACTGAGTACAAAATTTTTATTTAGATATTAAATTAACTATTTAAAGTTTTTTTTTTAATTACAATTTACAACAAGGGAGAGCGAATTATAACATTATTGATTAATTAATTTAAAGTTTAGATAGTTAATTATATACTTTTCATTGATTATATATTTTTTAAAAAGAAAAAAGTTTAGTCACTAGAGATGATGTCAATCCAATGTAAATTCACAAGATTTGAATGGGAAAGAGGATTATTAATGCAAATTCCTGATCTTATTTGAAAGCAAATGGTAGGGAACTAGAGACATGGACGCTATTGGGATGTGGGAGAACCTAGCCCATAAAACCAGTCGTGGCAGCAGAATTTTCTCGAGGAGTGGACCCCGTTAGGCCAAGCAAGGTGGGCCCCACGTAGACCCATTCCTTAAGCCAACCCTTTCTTACTTTCCTTCTTCCTAGAAATACAGAAACAGAATATCCGAACATCAGCTTAAAAAATGGGCAACGGGTCCCAATCCCAATACGATATCACTTTCACAAGCTAAAGAAATATTATTACTACTATAAATCATAAATAAATTACTTGACTTATGGTTTGCCATTAAGCCAAAAACAGTTATAAAAATATTGCTTTTAAACTTGTAACTAAATTAATATGTATAATATTTTTATATAAAAATGGTACAAATTTAAATTTTCATCTCCATATTATAATGATGGAAAAAAAATATCAAATTTTCTTTATTAAGAAAATTTTATGATTGTATGACATAACATTATTTTGCCCACCATCTAACCATTAAAGTAATTATAATAATGTAAAATATTTTGATGGTTCGATTATAGATACATATGAATCTAAATCCTTAAATGACTGATAGCCTATAGGATTCTGCCATTTTATTAAATGAATTGGGCCAAAAAAAATTCATTAACATATATAACATTTTCACTAATGAGACTATGTAGAAGACAACTTTATTAATATACTATTGTTATATTGGTTAAGTTGTGGAAAATAAATAACAGACCCAATGACTTGGTAGGATAAATGTAGATTTTCTAATGAAATAGATTAGATTTGATTCTCTCATCCTCTTCCTAAAAATCTTAAGAGTTATTATCAAAAATAAAATAAAGTAAAATCTTATAAAAATTGTGAAAATAAAACTTCTCTATTTTTGCTTCATATAAGACTTAGTCATCTTGTTTTTTAAAATATGCTTTTGCACTTCAAGACTTAGTAAAAATTTTGCATCTAGTTCTATTTTGTAATTATTTCTTTTCAATAAAAAACAATAAAATAATATCAAAAAGTTAATAAATAAAAAATTAAAAAACTAAAAAAAGGAATAATGTTTAAACTTCTAAAATATATGACTATAGTAAATAAAAATGATGGGGATGAAAGCAAAGACTTCTATAAATTACTTGGCTAATTTGTAATTAGACCGATGGGAGGACGTCATTGAACTTTGTAGTCAGTCCTACTACTTTTTAGGCTTTTTTCATAAAGCCACATTATAATTGGAAAATTAAATTTTACATAGACGGAGCTTATCCTTTTCTTTTTTTTTTTTTTTCCCCTTTATGAGATACAATCCATATTATTTTATTTTTTCAAAACAAAATTTGCATTTGGCAGGGAGTTTCCATACAACTTTACAATTTTATAGATTATATAATATCATCCCTTTAATGGCAAAGAAAAAAAGAAAGAAGAAGAAGTTGGTTGAGGCATTAATAGTGGTCTAATGAATGATAATGGTGTTTAATTAAGACAATTAATAATAATGAAATTAACGATAAGATTTCATCAAAAATACTAACCCATGAAAGAGTGAGGTTAAATAAAGAAAAACCTATGATAGAGAATCTGACATATCAAAGTTTAAAACCCTATATAAATCTATGTGTTATCATCTAATTTATCATTTAATCTATAGAAGTTTGGTTTAAATAAACATTACAACTCAAAAGAAAACGAAGAAAATACTTTTAAGAGTTTTAAATTTTCAAATGTTACTCCAACGTATGAGGTGTCTTTTCAATTAATCAAAAGTCTTTTACCATTTTATTTTATTTTATTTTATTTTTTTCCCCCCTACTATCAGACGTCAATTGTCCGGAACAACCTCAATGAAAAGCTAGAGGGCCAAAAAAAAAAAAAAATTAATGAAAAGCTAAAGTAAAAGAGGAAAAAAATACACATATATTTATATGCAGACAAAGGAAGCCGTTTCCTGTTCCCAAAGGTGTTAACTCCGTGTGGGCCCCATTTAAGCCCAAAAGAAAAACCGAGGAACCGCACCCATCCCCTCTCTCCCTCCTATAAATATTCATCGTTCGTCCTCCCTCGGTTTCGCAAACCTAAAATTCCTCTCCAGTTTTCTCGGGATCTCTCTCTCGAGCCACACAGACGAAAGATTTTCTTCTCTTTTCTTTCTTCATCCATAAAACCCTAACCTAACCATAATGAGCGAACAACAGTACACAGCCATGAACTCAAGTCACCAGTGCTCGACTACAACTGCTCTCAAGTTCCTATGCAGCTATGGCGGCAAGATTCTTCCTCGTAGATCCGACGGCAAGCTTCGTTATGTTGGAGGCTTCACCAGAATCCTCTCCGTCGATCGGTCCATATCCTATGCAGGTGCGTTTTGTTGATTGATCTTTTAGTTGATTTATCGATCGAGCTGTGGCTTTGGATTTTAGTTAGGGTTTTGATGTTGGATGTGTGTGATCGATTACAGAGCTGATGGTGAAATTGGTGGAATTCTGTGGATTCTCCGTTGTTTTGAAGTGTCAATTACCTAACGGTGATTTAGAGACGTTGATTTCGATCAAATCCGATGAGGATTTAGCGAATCTTGTTGAGGAATATGATAAAGCCTCGCAATTAAGTTCCCCGTCTCTGAATCAAAAGATCAGAGCCGTTTTCTTCCCTCCGAAATCATTGAAAACCGTGTCTCCACCTCTTTCGAAGAGCTCTAGTGAGGAGTCGTTGCACTACAGCTCTCCGAGGTACCGATCTTTGGAGCGCAGGAGTAATTCGCCGCGGATGAGAGCTGGATCGTCTCCAAATTTGAGGGCGGCGGTGGATAAATTACAGTTTTACCCCTGCTCTGTTCGCCGAGAGCCTAGGGTTTCGTATCGAGCTCCTTACTGCAATTACTGCCATTGATCAGCTGGAAGAGCTTCATAGAGAGATTGATGGACGAGAACGAAGGATATCGACCTTAAATGATGTTGACGATAAAGGACAGATTAAAGAATTTTAATACTTAAAATTCAATTGCAACCAAAAATTTTTAAATATGGATTTGGATCTTTGTGATGTGGTGATATGAATGAGAGTCTGTACAAATTTATTTCGGAAAAGAAATTTTTTTATTTCATTTTCCGAATCCGTCTCTTGATTCACTTAAATTACACTAAATACTTGTGCAATATCCGGAATTATCAAGAAAACCAGAATCCATCCGCCGATCCGTTCGTTTACCAAGTCCTCGGTTTTGATCATATTCATTTTGAAAAATATGTTATTTTTCACATGTATACTATTTTCATATGTATATATACAAATTTATTTTTATTTTTATTTATTTATTTATTTTTTGTGGTGGCTGTTTTGATAGATGCGTATTGTGGGTCGTTTATTTTTTGTTTTTCTTGCTGGTTATATTTATATAATTTTCGTTATTGTAATTGATTTGTTTTCTACATACTAACTTATTTTCTGTTTATTTATTGTGTTGCAGGTGGATGAAAGATGGAGAATATTAGGTAGGCAAATGGCATATGCCCGATACAAGTGGATATCAAGAAGTTTTAATTGAAAAAATATAAAAAATTATTAAAACTGCCTGATTCCAATTTGGACCGAAATTAGGAAAGTGGGGACGGAGACGCATTTGCAAAGCCTGGAAATGGGGGAATAATGAATCGATTCATGGAACTAAGATCTCTTGAAATGATGGATTATGATTTAAAGTTTGAAATATCTTACGCGTGAAAATTTAAAAAGCAAAGGGGATTAGGGGAAACATGAGGAATAAAACTAAAAACTTATTGGGGGAAATGGAAAGGACGGAGGATTCTGGATTATTACTAAAACGCAAACTACCAAAGTGCCAGTTGGATTTTCGAATGGACCGGTGTGGTGTGCGGTGTCGCCCACTAAGGGTAGTTGATTGACACCTTGCTGACAAGTGGAACCCTTCCATTCCTTGGTTGGATCCTAACTAGTGGAAAGAGATGGGCAAAGTCTATGTGCATTTAATTTTACATAAAATTATAAATAAGACGTTAGAAATAAGTTTAAATGAATATTGAATTTTCAGGTAAATAGAAAATAACGTATTGATGTTTTTCAATAGAGGATTAAGTTTTGATATCGATAATAAGGTTAAATTAAGTTTAGAATATTATGTCACTTTTTATAGAATAGTGAGTGCATCCTTATATTGAACTGGTTTGAATAGATTAAACAGAAAATTAAGTTTTAGTACTGATGATACGGTAAGATTTGAGTTATAATGTCTATAGAGTAATGAAGGGATTTTCTCTTTATTGTTTAATTAGATATGATATTGATATTTTATTTTAATTATTTTAAAATTCAATTTTTTTTTATCTAAATCCTGATGCTTATAATTGTTTCTTTTATTAAAAAAAAAAAATTCACCTACCTTATGATACTAGGGATTCTTTTTGAAAAGAACTATATTTGATTTTTCAAGAAACCGTTGGAGGCTTGTAGCCCCTAGAGATCAGACTGAGTGGAAGACATCCTTAACCTGCCTATTTGGCTGCCGCAATCGAAATCTTAATTTCACGTTCGATGGAAGTGGACAGGTGTAATTTGCTGCCCTGCTAAGTGGAAGCTTCGTAGTTCGGGCCTATTTTCGGATATTCGAGTATTGTCCAGTCCACCTGTCCGTTTAGGGATATCATTCTGATATTATTTTAAACTAATTTAATGTTAAACCATAATAAATATGGAATAGATAAATTATAGATACTTGTCTAATTTAGATCCGATATTAATAAATATTTGACAATCAAATTATGGTTACGTAATATTCTGTGCAAAGGAAAAGGAAAGATGTGGGAGGATTGGATACCGTTAAATGGTATCTTGACAAATTAAATTAACATTCCGAAGTTGAAAGGATCCATTTTGAGCAATCTTCCCATACGACACATTAGTCATTTTCTTCTGAAAAAATAAATAAATCAAGAAAAAAATTTAATCCCTTTAATCTGGGATTTAACCCCACACAAAACCTCCCCCCCCAAACCGAAAAAAAGAAGAAAAAGGCAACGTGAGAGAAAAGTGTACAGTGAATAGTGTGTGTGTGTTTTTTTATTTTTAGGTCTTAAAACGGAAAAGTCAAAACAAATCCGAAAAGGAAAAAATAATCGTAGTACTCATTTGGATTTTTTTTAATATAAGATTACATGGAATTAGGATATAAAAGCCTAACAAAATCTATAAATAAAACGAAACAGGTTTCATATTCCTCTTGTTTACTCTTTAGTTTTGGCTAATAGAGATGAAGGGTTATCTGATAGTGTCATTCTAACATTTAAACAAGGGTTCTGGTAGAGCTATTCTAATATTTAAGTTAGCATTTTAGAGAAGATTCGAACAATATAACAGCAAGGAAGGATAATTTGTATGGGATGGTGTAGATGATCTTACTAAAAGGTCAAAGAGGTCTCTTTATAAGAGCCAATTCTAGCAACATGATAACTAATATGTGCGATGTGGTGTAGATGATCTTATTAAAAGGTTTATTTATAGGAGTCGAGGTGGTTAAGCAAATCTTGATATAGCATAAAGGTGTGTCTTAAAGCTTTGGATAGCTGGGCATGTCTATAGATTTCTTGGCTAGCATAAGTTTGACATACTAGGTTATAGGTCTTTAAAAGGTTATACAAGGTCTTTGGTCATTTATGAATAAGAAGTAGCCATGTTATTACTAATTGAAATAGCTTGGTTTAAGTTTGCATAATTAGCCTAAGGCTTTGGATAAGTCAAGCAGAGTTTAAAGAGCTTGACCGGATACCCAAACAAATTAATCTGAGCCCATATCCCAAATGACCTATCAATAGCTGCATTGCTCAACAAGTTGAGAAGAAAGATGAGCATGTGGACAGATTTGTGAACTAAGTAGAGCTACATGTTATGTGCCAAATGCGAGGTCATAACCTCAATTGTGCTATGATCCTTGGAAATTTTCATTGAAGTGGAGTGGTCAAGCAAGTGTGTGATTCGAACCAGATACCTATGCTTTATGTGACAACTTTGCCTCAATGGAAATGTTACTATAGACTAAGCTATTATGTTAAGGGCATACTGATCTAATAATAGTCAAATTGTTGTGAGGTGTTACCTTCCTATGTTGTGTTGGCACCCATGATGTGCCCTTAGGGCAACAATTCGGCCTCGAAAGGTAACTAGCTACTCAAATTTAGTAAGGGCTAATTACGATAGTCTATAGATCTCATTTTTTGATCCTTAACTCACAATGGTGGGGATAATGGGCTTTCACCACATCTCAGTGAATCCGAGGAGGAGTCTTTAATATTATCATGTTTAAGTTTGAAGCCTTGCGTTGCATCTTGCAGCTTTTGACACCATCTCTTAATTTATTTATTCTATATCGCTAAATCACTGCACATATTGATACAAGCCGCTATAGATTAATAGTATTGGAAACAGGTATCGAAGCAGTAGCCAATTTATCAATGACATGAGCATTATTTTGAGAAGCAATCGTGTTCTTATTGCATTGCAATCAATAAAAGAATCAAATGAAAAAACTAGCTTGAATCAACTCTTATAGATGATGTTAAATGTTTAGGCTTAGTTTCACAGCTCAAGGATTAGGTTATTTGGCATTCAAAAGATATCTAAGGGCCTACAAAATAAAGAACTCATAAGTGGAGCTACTAAGGGTTATCTAGTGAGGCTATTCTGATTCTTAAGCTAATATCTGCGAGAAGATTTTGGCAACGTAACAAAAAGCACATATGACGTGCATGATGGTGTAAATGATCTTACTAGAAGGTCAAATGACCTATTTACAGAAGTTAGGGCCATAATCAATGTGGAAGGCGAATTGCCTAAGTAGGCAAGTGAATCTCAATTTATAAGTAAAGTGTGTCTAACATATTTAGAAAGCATAATTTTTACTATGGCATTTTCTGCAATCTTAGAAGGGTGAGGAAGATATAGCTAGATGTGCCCTTTGATTTCTCGACCAATATAAGTCCGATCTAATTAATTGAAGGTCTTAAAAAGGTAATCTAGAGTCTCTAATTCGTAGTATGTATGGAGTAACTAAGTTGTTACCGATTGAAGCAACTTGGTCTAACTTTGCATGGTTAGCCTAAGGCTCAGGACCAATCGAGTAAAGCCCAAGGAGCTTGGCCTATAATAAGTTAACTTGTTCTTACAATCCTCATGCCCATAATCGCCTATTTGCAATCAACCCTTCTACTCTCATTAGTGATAGGCTTGTAAGAAGAGTAAGCATATGGATTGGTTTGTTATAACTCAAGGCTGAATTGTATTAGGTTGGCAATCAAGTGAAGGTTCATGAGTCGTATGTCAAATGTGAAGTTGAAACCTCGATCATGCTAGGATCTTCAACAACCTTTTTTAGAGTAAAGTGGCCGTGCAAGTGAGTCATTCAAACTTGATGACTCGTGTTGAATGTGATAACATTATTCTAGAGGGAAGGCTATGATAGGAACTTATGAATAACTAAACTATTGTGAAGTATTGCCGCTAACGTAAGCAAGCGCATTAGTGGTGCGATTATGAAGCAACAGGTAGAAAAGAAGTGCTTGGCTCTAGAAGGTGGCTAGTTGCTGAAACTTAGGACAAGCACAATTATAATAATCTACAGATTGCGCTTACTGATCTTTAACTCCTTATGGTAATGGTGGTGGACTTTCACTATATTCTGGTGAATATGAGGAAGAGTCTCTAAACCTTTTGTTATTAACATGCTCATGTTTCTTGACTCATGCATACAGCTTTGTACTACGCTTCATGATTTATTGAAACTGCGTCCTAATTTCATCATTTTGCATCTCTAAATTGGGACACGGATTCTCTAATCCAACGAACTGTTGTAGATCAACAATAGTACTGGTATGACTGGAAGCAACCACAACCAAGCCATTGTTAATTGGGGTAGCTCGATTTAACTCTATATAGCTGGGCCAAGTCTAAAGACGGGTCAAGCTGGTCCCAAAGAGCTCAACCCGTGACCTAAACAAGTTGGCTTGGGTTTAGAGAACCCATGTTTAAAATAGCTTATCAAAATCTATTAAACTAAACTATAAAGTACTAGAGTTATGGATATTTTTGTCATGATTTGTATATAAATAAAATAATGGTTATATAAATAACCATATAGTGTAAACAAACTTAGAATTAAAATTAAAGGTCCTTTAGATGATCTGTATTTTATCTATACATGTATTTGTATTTGATCTGTTTGATCCTTTTATGAGTAAAATTGTCTTCTTTTCATTTATATCTGTTTCTTGACAAATAGTTTATTTGAAAAACGTTTGTGCACCATCTACATGCATATGAAATAAACAGACCTTAAAGCTATGATTCACTCTTAGCAAAGAATGGTTGACAAGTTGTTTGTTTATGTGAACTATCTTGTGTCGAAATTCAACATTTTATCTCATTGATAATCACAATTTCACTAATTTCTTCATTTTATTTACTCCCTTAAACACATCATTGGTGGAACAAAATGGAGTTGAATCATATGTATTTATGTTTTTTAACAACAGTCTTAACTGGATGATGTTGTGTAAAAATTGGTTTTAGTGAGACCATCCTTTTATGTGTCATTTTGCAAAAGAAGCGCAAACTTATCCTTTGTTTATGCTTGTAGCTCAACCCTTCAAAGTTCACACTTAGTAGGTGTTTATTGTGTAGTTTCAACCTAATTTTGAATACTTGAGTATTGTTCAGTCCATCCATGCGCTTAGATGGAGGGGGCATGCGTGCCATGTGGATATTACACCATGTGTAACCTAAGATGAGTGATATGCAATAGTACATAGAGGATGATTTAGTGAAAATGGGGTAAAGAGGAGCGGGTAAAAGAGTTATCAAGTATCTAACTAGGGAAGACTCTTAAGGCATTTATAGAGTTCATCATGGGTATCATCGATCGCATTGACGATTGGCAATTGAGATGGATCTCTCACATAAATAGATCTCATAATGGACCTTGTTTTAGACCCAGGCCCATTAAAGGTGTTCTTCACGCATGAACTACATTAAAAAAGATTGGTAATTGGATAGATTAATTACAATATGCTTCACTTCAAGTCCATCATACATTCTCCATTGATCATCTTAAAATAATGCACACATTTGACCCTCTCATCCTGTCAACTTTGTCAATATGTGATTATTAGACTCAAAACCTAAATTTGAATTTAGCTTTCTACATTTTACTCCCTAACCAAATCCTTCCAAATATAATTGAAAGGGTTTGGATATTGAACAAGCCTTTCAAATAGTTAAGGGGCAGCCTAGTGCATGCATGCAATGAAATAGTTGAACTACTGCCACATGTTTTTATATGATTGAGTATTTTACATTTTTAACAACTTATAATATAAATTGTAGCACACTGCCACAAAATAGTTAGATTTTTTTTTTTTTACGCAAACTTACATTATATTCAATTATGCATGTCGCCTTTGTTACAATATTAAATTATATTTTTCCAAATACAATACATCAAATTAATCTTTTTCAATATACGAGCTAAGTGACTTTGTCTATCCGAATCATATAAATCATCTATCCCATTTGCCCAAACTTAGTCATATCCAACTTATTGGTGCTCGACTTTATGTATGATTTATTCCTTAGATTAAGGCTTTCGTATGAACGAAGCAAATCAAATCATGGCTCGATTTTGTTGATTCACTATACTGTAGATTGAACTACATGGATCTTTCAATTCTTTGAAGTGCCGTTTTCTGTGATGAACTAAATAACACAGCACTTAGTAAAGAGCTCCATTTGATCCATAATCAATTTGATCGGAATTGTGAAGCACAAGATAAGGAGAATCAATTAATTCGGTGATGGGCCAATTTCCATACTGAATAGATGATGACAACATTACATTAATGAACGTACTATGTATAATCATGTCTGTCTTGACATTCATTTATCACATCAAGGGTGTAATTTAGAGAGAATTCATTACGAAAACGTAGATGACTTGACATCCAATATCTTCGGGTATGAAAATTTGCTTTATATCACTGTGTACAGCGTACTCTAATATAAATGAAGAACCGACTCCAGCTCTTATTTGTCCCACGTTAGATCTGATACGAATCTGGCCATATTTTGATTCGTTCCACATTCGACACGAAAAGATCTGAATATTTCTGATTCAATAATCCTCAACCGATGTTGCGAACCCTAGGAATATCAATCCCAAGACCCAACAAACAAAGGAAAACCTTGATCCGTCGCTTAAAATAAAAGCACGAACCTTGACACAATTGATATAGACGCCCCAATCGAATATGATAATTTGATTGATAAGTCAATTATATAAACAAGAATTCCACAGATTATGAATCCGATAAGTCCTTACAAGTTCTCATAGGAACTTTAAGAGAAAACTCTCAAAACTCTATTATCCAAATATGTTTTAGACATAGCAAATATGACTACTTATAAAGACCTAGTAACTCAAAAGACCTAAAAACAAAAAGTCATTACGACATAAAAGATAAGCTGGCGACCTAAACAACAAAGTTGGCTACCATTAATTGAAATAAATATACGAAAAGTTGCTCCTACATCGGCATAAAGGCTGGCGGCCTACTCTTCAAAGTTGGCGGCATTGGCTTATAGGTTGGTGGCCTATAGTCCAGCTTTGCTCAAATTCGCCCATAACGCTTCTATGTTGCTCCTGTTCGTCCTAATTGACTCTTGTTCTTTCTCATTTTCATATCAAGATCGTATGCGTTTTTCCAAATAAAATAAAATAAACCGGGCAACCAATTGAAAATTAAAAAATTCCACGATTATATCATATTTTATAATGAGATTGGTCTCATTAGTTATTTAATGGATTAGATTCATATCCAACTGTGATTACATCACTAAAATACTTAATATATCACTTATTATATTTATTTTAAGTGTTAACATCGCATATGGTATCTAAATTTTGCTAAAATATACAATTAGGTATAAGAATTTTGGAGTTGATCAATTCTATAACTTAACTTTAAAATTAATTAATTTAGTACTTAAAAATATTTTTATGCATGTCAATAGTATTTCCGTGATATTAGTTAGTATACATGAAAAGTTTTTTTCAGGTACTAAATTGATCAATTCTAAAATTTGAGTATTAAATTAATCAATTTGAAAAATTAGATATCTAATTATATATTTTATCAAAGTTTAAGAAGTATTTGCAACATTTATTATTATTTTAATGTTGAGATAATTAACTCAATCATCACGTCAATGGACAAAACGATACGATGCTTGAAGGAGCTCCAATGACTTAAGACTCGAAAGAAATTATGAGCATCCATGCATTTATACAAATATTAAAATATCCACTCTTTTTTTTTTTTCCCAGCAAACCAAATTTTGTTTAATATATCATTACTTGAAGACATGATTAGTGGGCCGGGAAATGAGAAATGATCGAAAGGCCCACTTAACACAACAATCGAACCTTTCAAATTAAAACAATTTTTAGCTGATCTATATAAAACAAACACTACAATAACCAACAGATACTGTTCGTAAGCCTAGGAAACCGTGAGTTTAGCTCTTGTCATCAGGATAGGATAGAAATCCACCTCCGTTTTTTTTTTTTTTTTTTTTTTTTTTTTTTAAGAAAATAAACAATTCGAGGATCAAGAGAAATGACCAGTAGCAATATTTAAAAAATCATATGATCGGATAAGTGATATGTAAATACTGAAAAAATTATAATATATAAGCAAATACTAAGTAACACATTTAAGATATAAAGAGAACTAATAAATTATTGTATAAGCCTATTATTATTATTATTATAATTATTATTTCCCATTCATAAATGAGTTACAAACGCTGGTATTAAATGGAAACGGGGACAATAGTCATCGCTTGAAAATGCTAAAAGGCTGAAGCGCAATTAAGGCATGGCATATTGTAGTGTAGTGTATAATCAAATTTTAAAAGGTGGTCACTATTTGATTTTACTTTTTTATATGTAGTCTTTTTATTAAGGTTATGAACATGAATGCGATGTTGAATAAAAAGTACTACTTTACAAGTTATTGTACTTGTTTGGATAGATAGTTTGGAATCATTTTAATATCATTTACAAATCGAATCAATACTGAACCGATACATATATGATACTGATGAAAAACTGACAGTTTTACTCATAAACTGATCAAACTGAACCAATATTAATCCGATACCAATAAGGTACCGATTAAGATAAAAATTCGATAATCCAAAATTTTAGCAAAATTATGATACCATCAACTATCTTAAATTATATGTTATCAAATTATCTTTAGTTTTTTAAAAATTATTTTTGTTGGATTCATCTTTACCAATTTCTGTTGATATTGGAGTGCACTTGGAAGACATTGGCAGAAATAATTTAAGACAATTCTAACTTTTGGTGTTTTGTCTTTTGACATAAACTTGGTCAGAGAAGATTTGATCAAGGGAGGAGGTTTCTTACTTAATATGAGCTCAGTGAATCGCATGCAGAATTCTATGACGTTTCCTCATTTTTACTCTATTAGTCAAGAATAAATACAAAAGGTGAAACGTAAATCCATTTCTTTTATTTTGTGGTGAATTTCTTCTTACCTTAACTAATTTAGTCTTTGTTGTAGAGAGACATCATCGTACTAAAAAGACACCGATTTAAATGAAAGACTATTGTACATAACAGAACAATTAAGGTTTATAACAATAATAGCAGTGTAGCAACACTAATAACAGTAGCATAGCAGTTGGATAACAGAATAGCCATAACAGCTACAACTGCCCTATGTACTTAACGAAATATAAATAGTAAAGAAAAACAAAGAAAGGGATACGCCACTTATCCACTGAAATTAGTAGTACCCATTGGTGCTTAGGAGTTGGATCTAACTCGAATGCATTAGTTTAGTGTTGCGTCTTCATTGTGTACTTTGCACATAAACATACACCATTAATAAGAATACATAGAAAGAAGGACGAAGTAATAGCTAAGGTTTGTTATTACCTAGAAGAGAGGTCAAAGAGTGATAGATATGGTAGGTAGTGTTTTTACACAGAGATTAAAGAGGTGGGTCGAGGATAAAAGTGGGCCTAGATTAACAATCTTTTAATTTAATTTCCACAATTTTAAACATCTATCATTCTTTTAATTAATTTCGCTTGCATTGTCTTTTAATATAAGTAAAAAAAAAAAAAAATCTAATCCAACTTTGAGGACTAAATAAAATTGAGCAATTGCACAAATGCAACATCTTCCAACGAAAATATCTCTACTTTCTTGTGTAGGCAAATCCTAGAACAACCTTAAGAACACAAGTAAAGTGAAATCCTTTATCTAAAGATTTTGAGGTATGTCTTATGTTATGGTATCTATGATAAACAATTTACTGGAACACCGGATGAAATTTGAATTAAAAAAAAAAAAGATGTTGACAATAAATTTTAGATCTATAATGGTCTATTTGTTTTATCTATTTCTAATCGTTTTGGTATCTTATTTTTGTCATTTTTCAATGGATGTTTATTAAGAAGCAGATACACATAAAAAACATACATTTTTACATATAAACAGATTAAAGAGATCAGATACAGATAAGATACAGATGCAGATTATATACATATGAAATATAAATCAAATTAGACAATTTAAATAGGACCTAAAAGGGCATAGAGCTTTAATTAGAACTCATTAAATGAATCATTTGATTAATACGAATGAAATGGGACATGTTGGATATATGATTCGCTCATAATAAGCAAAACCCTCTGCATTATCCATGTTCTTGAGGAAGTTCGAAATTAGACCAAGGGCTATTGACACAATCTCGAATAGTAAATTCCCCATTGTCACTGCTTTGCCTGTGAATTCACAAAGTTGTCTCTGGAAAGTTTAAAAATTCACTAGGCATAACTTTGTCGCTTTTTATTAGGGAAAATTGTTTTGTCAATCTAATGAAATGCCATTCAATAAACCAAGAAGGGACAAATAATTCCCAATCTTTTAGACATTTCCTTGACTTGGGAAAGAAAACTTACTAATGCCAAATTGGACTAGATTCAAAACAGGATTGGAATTAGAATTTTGCAAGCTGCGAATTTTCATATTTCCTTTTCAATACTTCAGTTCAAAATTTAGATCATAGGAAATAGTATCCTAGTTTACCCTCATTCTTCAGGCAGCTCCTCTAGCTTGGCGGATTAGGTGCCATCATAGGATAAAGTACCCCTTAGGTTTGCTGCTTTGGTTCGTATGGATTGAAATTGCTATGATAAGAAACACTTCTTATAAAGTCAAGTGAGTAGTATTTTCTCTTCACTTTAGTGTCCCATGATTGAATATTTTGAGCTTCAGCTAACATATCTGTAAGGACCGAACTTACTTGACATTTAATATTCGAGCAGGTCAAATCCCTCTGTCATGTGCAATATCTTGGGTAATACACGCATAGGACTCCCTTAAAGATATATTTATCGCAAATATTTGCTACTCAATTTTAAATTATAAAATCATTTAATTATATTTTGAAAATAACTGGATTCAACAAGAAAAACAATCTTTACATAAACAAAACTTTATCTACTTACTTGAGTACATTGACTTTGATGAAACAAACCCTACCATCAAGTATCTGTGATACTTTATATGATGGTAGATCAATACTTTAAAACTTTAAATTACATAGATGTGGACTCCAACCAGGCCCTTAAAGGAAGATATAAGTTTCTAAAATACAAATCCAGTTCTAAACAAAATAAAATAAAACATAAAAAATCCAACGGCCATAAATTCGCTTCATTCCTTCAAATCTTCCAATATCACCCAAAAACGTAAGTCCATTATCATCAACAATATCAACATCATCATCAACATCCAAGCAGACTTGAAATGAAGACAATAACAATAATAATGAGCCGAAGGTTAGTACATAATAACACAACTATACACAAAATGATACACGAGCTTAACTAAATGTAATGCAACAATAACAAGAACAATAGCAATTCTAAGATTTTCAACTAGTTGATATGATTAAATAAGACATAAGTTACTCATCTTCATACTCAATCCAAATTCATTACTCTTAAAAAAAATTTAAATTTCACAGAAATGTTTGCATTCATTCTTCACATATGACACAAAGTCATACTATATAACTATGAAGCATATTTTCAATTCTTATATATGATTTCATAGAAACATGTATTCAATAGATAACATTCATTTTCAGCACAATTTATATAGAAATTTATTTAGGATGCACATATACATATTGAATATATGCAAACACTTAACTTTAAATTTTATAATCTCCATCCATTTCTTAAAATCAAATTTCATTTTATCTATGACAAATGTGTAGTAAAGATTATACTGATAATGTTTCACACATCATAGATAAATTTAATTGCAAAACTTTCATGGAAATTAGCCACTACCATTAGTTTCTTTAACTCTTACATTATGGTGTCTCATCATCATTAACACACTATAAGAAATTTTGGCTTTAGAGACAAAAAATTCTGTCTCTGAAAGTGAAAAATCTGTCTCTAAAGACTTTCAGAGACAAAATTTCCGTCGCAAATTTCTGTTTCAAAAATAATCGTCGCTAATTCTTTTAGAGACAGATTTATTTTCCGTCGCAAATTTGCTACGGAATTTCTGTTGCAAATTTGTCTTTGTTTTATAATTAGTTATTTTTAAATATCCAATTAGTAAATATTAAATAAAATTATTCCGTCGCAAATTTGTCTCTGATTCTAAGACAAATTATTAAAAAAATACACATTTGCCTCTTATTTATCCTTCCTAGGAGGTCACCCATCATAGAATGCTACATACTAAGCACACTTAACATTGAAGTTTTCACAAGCACTAAACCGATAAACCAATTCGTATCTTCATGAGTAAAGTTCCACTACTGTTTATTTAAGAGATACCACAATTTACAATATTATAACTATAAAACATTTTATATATCTTTTATAGTTTATTTTTATTTTATAATTTCACTTTACTATTTATTAAGGATTTTTCATTAATATTTTATTAAAATAATATATAATATTAATATATACAATGTTTACATTTTATAATAATTATTGTAAATTATATATTTATTATAAATATATAATATTTTCAGTAGTATATTATAATTTTTTTCCAAATATGATATTATTATTAAAAAATATTATATATTATGTAAATATAAATAATGTTATACATATAAATTTATATATATTTAATGATATATAATATAATTGTACTTTTTACATTAGTTATTTAATATTTTATATTAAATTAATAAATTGTATATTTTTAATTAATGTGTTTATTTTTTTATTTCATTTTTGTTGCACTTAATAAATTATAATATAATGTAAACAATATAAAAATATATTTTTCATTATTATATTAATAAAATAATATATAACACCAATTTAAATATATTTAACTAATTATTATATATTACATATTTTATTACTTAAATATACTATATTTTTACATAGTCTATTATATTTTCCCCAATATGTTATTAATTTTAAATAAAATAATATGTAAATATAAATTATGTAAGATATATATAATAAATTTTTTATATTAAAAAATATATGAATAGTCATAATAAATATATAATAAAAAATTATAAATAATATGAATATATTTTTTATTAATATATTATTAAAATATAATATATTATTTATATATTTGTATATGTTTAAATATACTAAGTTTACATTTTATATTAATTATTTTATTTTACATATATTATTATTGAAATATACTTTATTTTTAATTAGTATTTTTATATTACTTGCATATAACATATTATTTATATTATTTTACACTATTTTATTAAGTTGTATAATTTGAGTTTTTATATAAGTTATTATGTAAAAGAATATATAATAAGACATAAATTTATTTATGTTTTAAGTACTATTTTAATTTATACTTTATTATATATAAATATGTAATGTAATGTTAAATATATTATAAATAAAATATATATAATTAGTTGTAAATAACAAATGATTATACATATTATAGTTATTATATAATAAAATTAATTTACAAATATAATATATGTCCTTATTATATAATGCACATTTATATATATTTTATTAGATATGTATAATTTAAAATAAATTTTAAACATAATTATTTATATATACATATATGTAATAATTTAGTTTAGAGACAAATTTGCAACAGAATTTTAAAAAATAGAAATTGGCGCTAAAATAATTTATTTTCCTCTAAAATCAGAGACAAATTTGCAACGGAAAAATTTTCATCGCAAATCAATGTGTAATCCGTCGCAAATTCCGTCGCAAAAGCATATAAAAATTAGAAGATTATTCATAATTCATGTCATCATAAATCCGTCGCAAATCTGTCTCTAATTTATTTTTTTAGAGACAGAAATTTTTCGTCGCAAATTTTCTGTCTCTAAAGGCTAGTTTTCTAGTAGTGACATGAAGTTTGTTCCATCAAAGCATTCCAATCTTCAAAAAGTTTTTATTACAATTCTAAAACCGCATTCCTTTCACCAACTCTAGAATAAATTCTCTAAGATTGTTAAAAAAAGGTATGCTTAGTGAACATAAACAATTCGTAGAAAATTGTAAATTTACTTTGATGAAAAAAAATAAATATAGACTTAGAGGCACTGAGAAAATCGCTTTCCCAAGAAATTCTCTTAGGATACAACTAAATCTTGGTGCTTAAATAGCAAACATTCAAGTGTCAAACCATACTTAAAAGAATTTTAATATGTATATGTATAGTTATTGGTTAAGAGAAGAATAGCAATAATTATCATTTTTTTTTCACTACTACATGCAACACATTTTATATGATAAATTGATATTCCAACCATCATAACTTTTCTTAAGAGTTACATTGTTTAGACATGGATTGCATCCTTTGGGTTTAAAATTGGTTAATTATTAATAAACATAGTTTTGAATGTTAAAATAATGTTTTACATTGAAACTAAATTTATATTGACATAATTTGTATATTATTGTTTCATGGGGCACATAACAATTTATAATTAGTTATACATGTTATAACGTCAATTGTGACAAAAATTATATTGATTTTTTTAATGTATTTCAAATTTATTATGATAAATATAAGTATATTCATAGAATTTGAACAGTAATTTACAGATAGAATCCCACGTTTAACAAATTTAATAGCATGGTCATTACAATGTTAGAATCTAAGACACAATTTTTCCGTTTAATTATTAGAATTACATACGATGAAATTTAAAGAGAGCGTCGCGAAATTTGCAATTTGGTGATAACGAAAAGGTCGGTCCTTAGAAACAAAAATATCTAGGCAGAGTCACTGGATAATAAATTGCTCCAACAGAAATGGGTGATCACGTTTGACAATAGAGTACACCAACTTGGTGAGAGAGACCTACCGTGCAATGCATGGCAGCAGTGCGTGTACGCGGCTGAGTTCCCAAACCTCAATACCTCATTCCAGAAACATGTACCTTCCTCGAAATTACAAAACTAGAAAAAATAAATAATAAAAATTATTTTTTTGTCTCCCCTAAACTAAGCATTCTCTTTCTTTTAACTATTCCTACTATTTTTTTTTTCCTATATTTCCCTCAGCATGCTTAGTAATTAATATATCTAATATCAATAATCATTTCAAATTGAGTTTTCGTGTAAGATAACATTGTGTATGGTCAGGATATTTATAGTAAATATTTTATAGAAGCTGCTTTTAGAATCTAGCAGAATGGAAAAAGTTTTCTTGTCCTCGTTATTATATCCCAACTCTATTTAAAGTAATAAAAATATATTATATATACATAGAATGATAATAATTATTTATTTTATTTATAATATTTTTATTTTTTAAATTTAATGCTAATAATTGTTTATTTTGTTTTATAAATATTTTTATTTTTTAAATAATTTAACAAGTGTCAAATTTCTATAAGTTGAAACAGTAAGAAGAACCATTTCTGGCACAGTAAATATTTTTCAGTCCAGAAGATTCCCGAATCCCATGCATTCTTTCCACTTCCCTGCTCTCCTCTCCTTCTCGTCTCATGCGATGAGCTGATTTAATGAGTCAGTTTGTTTTGGTTTTTTGGACAGATATAGACATTTTTTTTTAAATTTTTTTAATAAATTATTTATCAAAAAATAGATATAGATAAAAAAAAATTGATAGTTCTCATCAAAAAATCAAATATAACAAATATAGATACAAATCGGATATATTTACACATATCATTTTAAAAAAAATACAGACACAAATGAAAAACTGAAAATCTAGACAAATACAGCTCTGTTTTTTTTCCCTTGTTTCTTTCTTTTTTATTTTTTTCGTCCTTCGAAGGATTTCGTCAAAACTAGTATCAATAACAGAAGACCAGATCAGATTGAACTTTCGAACCCTCACCTTATTTGAATGATTGATCAGGAGAAGCTTTCTTCGAACCCTTCCCACCGTTATTGGTATTTGCCAAACCTTCTGTTGGAATACAAATATTGTTGTTGCTGCAGCAAATCCATTGGAATTTCACAGCAACTCCAACTCCAAGGCTGAGTAGAACACCAAGGACGACGGCAATGATGCCAAGAATTTTAGACGTCGAAAGAGTAGACCCTGCGTCTTCTTCTTCTTCTGCTGCTGCTGCTGCTGTTTCTGAAGTGGATCGCGGTGGGTTATCCATGATGGGAATAAGAAGCGTTGTGAAAGGATAAATAACCGAGTCCTTAGAAAGTCGGTTCGCTTCACGGATACTCTCACTATCCACTTCGAGCTGCTTACTGATGGACGAGATGGTGTCCCCTTCCCCTACAACGTAACTGAATATCAAGGTTATTCCGGCAGTTTGCTGGTTAGTTGTAGGACAAGCACATCTCAATGGGATGGTGATGTCTTCACCTATCACTAAACCATGGCTAAGATTTGGATTATTCGCGACTCGTATAGCCTGACAAGTTGCTAGGCCCTGGTATATGTTACTGGCAATGGAAAAGTATGAATCGCCTTGACCAACTGTATAAGTAGTGAATTGGAAATAAAAGTCGCTATCACTGTCACAACCGCAAGTGATAGGGATATAAACAAGCTTGTTCCCATCGACAACATCGTCGACGGTGTTGTAGTCAGGATTGGCCCGAGCTACGTCATTGGCATCGGCTCTCAAGAGGGATGCCATAGCAGTGAGGGTATCATAAGGATGTCGGGATCTGATGGTAAGGCTTGTTTTGCAACTTAAGGGTCCATTGCAATCATAGCCAAGGTACATCCTGGGAGCAATAGAATTGCAGCTGCTGCTGCTATAGCATGCGCTTTTGGATCGCCAATATAGTGTTGTTGAGCTTGTGCAGCACCCAGTAGTGAAGTGTAAATGATCACGAGTGTAATGATCATGACCGCCATTAGGGTTAGGTTGAGGGGAAAATTTGTAAATGAAAGGAGAAAAGATGACGACTAAAATTGGTTAGGGAAAATAAAGGTGGGCATTGTAGTTTACTTATAGGATTTAATTACCTTTTTTTTTTTTTTTCAATTCTTTAATTTCCTTAACCATGTCACCCAATCGTCTAAAAGTTTCCATGCTGATCCTTACGTCGTGACCTACCGAATCTATTAATTAATGAATACATTAAAGAACTTTCCTATTAATAATAAATATCAATTTTACTTTAATATAAAATTTTGGAAACTTTTTTGTTGGCTTATGTCTTTCTGTCAATCAATGATGCTTTACCTTTTTTATTTCCCTCCATGGAAATAGGAGAAAGGATTGAAATCTAGTGAATTGTGGGAGATTAATATTAAAAATTTTTGGACTCCGAATTTGGATCATCAATAAAAGAGGTTGTTTATACAATTAAAGGACAGATTGATAGTTGTGAAAAAAGCAAGACCTTACAGATAAGAATGAAAATTAACAGCATTCCTCCAGAATGGCTCTTTTATGACATAAGGCCTGCTAGTCACAACATAATAATGGATGTAATATACAAACTTACTTACCCTACACAAGAATTAAAAACAAGTGAAAAACCGATAGAATTACAGGTAGAAAACTGGATAGCTCATGCAAATATTCCACCACCTGAAGAAAATTACTTAATTTGCCAATCTCATATTTACAACATTTTCTCTTCCCATAACATAATAATATGGAGAAGTATAGACACCAAATTATCCATGAAGGTTGAAGCCTATGAGGAAAACACCTCAGTCATGGAAGAAATAAATCAGCATGGGAACGCGGAAGATCAGAGTTAATGACCAACAGCTACAGTTACATACCAGAACCGACAGAAAAGACTTGCGAAAACAGTTCGGAATAGTTACAGAATAATTCTCAAAGAGTTTAAATAGTGTTTTTTGTTTTTTGCCCTTTCTAACAATTTTTGTATACCCATTTTACCCTTAAGAAGTAAGATAACCGAAAAACTAAAATACAAAAACTATTACTGTAGATCGACATCGGAGGCGGCCCAAACCTAGGCTGCGACACTTCCTTAAAGTTAACTAAGGAAATGTAAAAACAGAGTAAGGTAGAGAGCAAGACTGAGGCTTACGATATCCTTCTGAGCTTTATTGATCCAAAGAAAGAGGAGTACAAGAGTAAGTGAGTAAGAAAGTAATCTAAGGAGAGTGAGTGCGTGTTTTTTCTCTTCTAATTTTTTTGTGTCCTAACAAGAATGAATTAATGGCTATTTATTCAATTTTACTTGATGTTGATGTGGCTATGTTTTAGCTCGGCACTATTTCATTTTTTAAGTTGTGATTTTGATTAACGTATTTATTTATTTATTTTAAGATTAAAGGTGTTTTATTTGTGAATAAACTTCATTTTTTTTTTCTCTGCCTAATTTTTGTTTAGAAAATGTCATCAATTCCAGCCTCACAATCACTGTAATTAATTTTAATTAAATGATAACATGAAAAGTTGTTTAGGGAATAGAGATATTCAATTTTGCTTTGTAATGAATTTGCTTCATCAAGGTATAGGAATTTATAACAATATTGATGTGGCTATGACTTGCCTTAGCAGCACTTCATTTCTGAAGTTGTGATTTTATTTAACATATTTATTTATTTATTTATAATTTAAAAGTGTTTTATTTAGGAAAACAGTTCATTTTCTCCTCCACCCAATTTTTCGTTTTGTGCATTTTATCAATTCCAGCCTTATAGTGGTTTTTCGATTCTTTCTTTGTTTCATTTTTTTTTTCTTTCTTTGCTAATAGTTTAATGGTGTCAGAATCAAAAGTGGTCGGTAGACGTGTCACCATCCATGAGAAGAGACTCATATTGTGGGTGTAATAAAAGTTTGAATTAATTTTTAATATAAGTATTTTCCACCAACTCAATATTTATGGACCATGTTTTGAATAATTTTTTTATTTATTTTTAATTATTTAATGTTGTCAGATTCAAGAATGGTTGGTGGAAAATGATAAGTTTTGACGTATGTTGTTTTAAAATAGTTTAAACATTAATAATTATCTATTTAATATTTTTTATTTTTTCACTAATTTTCTTTTTTTTTTTTAAGTAATGGAGCTAGTTGGAATTATCGATTCCACCTATTTCTAAACTATAGAATTACCTACGAACTAGAAAATCAATAATTTTTTAGTTGGTTTTAATTTCATTTTGTTGTTTATCATAAAAATTCATTTTTCCATTCCGACGTAGGTGCGTCGTACTGGCTACTGGTCTATACTATGTGCTAACTATAGTCAACAACATGATTCACGCTTGATCTTTACGGTTTATACTATGTGCTAACTATGTGGCACCTCAGAAAGATGCTTATGAGGCGGTTCCAAGGAAATAAATAGAACGATAGGGGCGGTTCTTTTTTTCATAAATGCTTTCTCTATTCCTTTTCAAAAGATGCTTATGGGTTTCCTAGCCGATAGAGATTGAGATTGCACAACCATACAAACACAGCCCGCAAATATCTCAAAAGTAAGACAATGAAGGTCCTTTGATAAGATTTTAGAATAAGACGGTTTTTTTTTATAAAGTAAAAATTATTTATCAATCTTCCTTCTAGTTCCATCCACAATCCATTTTCACATATCTCAGTTATTAATGCATTGCTCCCCCAACGTTAGTCTCTCAACTACTTTTTAACTACTTTAACTTTATCTCCTCCCTTCCTGTGTTTTCAAATTCCACATCTCTCTCAATTGCATTAACACGTGGTGCTTCATTTTAATCGATTGCTTCATTAACCTTCCATTTTTTATATTATACATGGCTTGAAGAACTTTCCACGTTTTTGTTCCTATAGGTATATCGAATTATGTTATAATAGCATGTGGTATCAAGGGTAGCATTGTCCTTTATATATTACAGTCTTTTACATGATTCAAATGTTATGCAACAACATGTACTCATATCAACAAAAATTTTTGGAATTTTTTTTTTAGGTACCATTTGCATTCTGGTACTCAAGGCATTGTGGAAAATCATAATGAAATGGCAATTTGTTTTATTATGCTTTTATTTAGATACATTTACTCTAAATTTAGAATACTAATTAGGAGACTGCAAAAACAATTTGTTCCCTCAAATTGCAGCGTATACCGTGCTGTTCATGAGACTCGGTGTTTGTAGAGATAAATAGAGTAATTATTTAAGTTCAATAATTAGATTTTTTTTTTTAATAACACTATCTTCAATTAATACTATTAGCTTTATGATTTTGAAATAAACATCTCCTCCTTCAATGTTTTAGCAATAATAATATTCAGAAAAAAGGAAAGAAAAACATATTGCGATCATCAATTTACTATAATCTTCTAAACACTTTGTTACATGATGCATAGCCAAAGATGCCAAATAGCATGCAAAAACACCATATGTTACACTTCTATTATTCTATATTGTTTATTTTTCTCATTTTTCAGATTTTTTTTTTTTTTTATGTTCATTTGTAAGTTTATAACTTCAAACCTCATAGGCAGTTGTAATAAAGATTGTATTTTTAATATTTCATTTATTTTATAAATTTAGATATGTTTATTATAAGTTTGTTATATTCCTATCAATTTTATTGACACAATTATATTTGCACCCGCAACAAGGATGCTCCATCTGCTGATATATAGATAAATACATAATTTCAACAATTATTCTAATAAATAAGTTTAAAAAAAATTATCACCAATTAAACAAATCATAAACTAGCTAGTAAACCCAATAAAGTCTAGTATCCATGTCTATTCTATGCACTTAGGTAAGTGACATGGTGCCCTGAGTTTAAGAAATTTTTCCTTGACTATATTAATTAAGTACTGGTTGAGGTGGCTTTCATTCTAAAAATGATTCATTATTCGCGAAAAAATCTAAGTAACATATAAAACAAGTATATATAAATGATGAATAAATTATTAATAAATTTTAGTGATACAATGATGGTAATACATAGTTAAAAAAAAAAGAAAAGAAAAGAAAGAAAGAGGAAAATGAAAAAAATACCCCATGAATTTAAGGATGGGGCGGATTGACTCCCTAAACTTAAAAAGTACAGTTTTGACTCCTATAGCTATGAGCAATTTGCAAATAAGGATATCCTATCCTTTTTTTTTTTATCATATTACGTACATTTTTTATACAAAAAAATGTGCCTATAACAGTAAATTTTTTACTTTTTGGATAAAAAAGTACAAAATATCATTATTTGTAAATTGTTTATAGTTATGAAGGTAAAAAACCATACTTTTTAAGTTCAAGGGTTAATCAACCCTACCCTTAAGGTTCAGGGGTATTTTTGCATTTAACCCAAAAAGAAAATTATAGTCTATATTTTATCTATTCTTTGTTCCAGTTGATCAAGTTAGTTTTGTAGAAGCTAGTAACACCAATTGTTAAAAAAATCCATGCACCACTAGGTTATAACTCACATATGGAAGGTATAAGGCAGGTTTCTAAACCGATTTTAACTTCACTTAACTAACCATTATCTCTTTTTCCAATTATGTCTAATTCGTGCAATTATAATAACAATAATAATAAAGAGATAAGGGAAGGAAAGCTTGCACTATATTTAACATGGAGCTTGGCCCACCCCTTAGTCTCTATAATCCACAATTACCTCACTCAATGAGGACTTCACACTTCACATTCAAGAAATAATTTGTCTCATAAAGAGGACTTCAACAATTGCCTCACACCGATGACTTCACCAATGCCTACACATATGTGAGACTTCGCACAAGTGCCTCAACACATGGGGACTTCACCTATTTCCTTAAACAAGAGAGGACTTTACTAAAATACTCACAAACAAAAGTGAGAATAGTGCCTTACAATATCAGCTCACTAATCTGACCATGACACTATTTACTTAACAAAAACAAATACAAAATAAGACAGTATTTTCACATAATATCTATCATATAAGCCTTGCTCTTTTGCATAAAAACACCATAACACTTATAAGTTCTCAAAATAACCTAACTGTTGCCTCTCAAAACAACCATCAACAATCAAATTTCGAAAGTTGCAACGGCTATTTTTGGGCCTACTAGTGAGTTCGTCCAAATCCCCATTGGCTAGTTGGTACAAATCGTGCAAATCGCAGGCGCAGTCTTTCCTACGATAGCCACTGATCAATTCAATATTATTTTGTATTTTGGTTATATCTCTCTCATTTGAACTCCGATTGAGATGATTTAAGATGTAACAAAAAGCTTAGAGAGAGCTCTACAACTTTTATGTTTTGAGATTTAAGAGATTCCAAAGGAATCAAGGTCTAAAACTTGCTTAAAATAACCTACAACAACAAGCACAAACAAAAAACAAACATATATATGCACACATAGATGGATTTAGGGGGGAGCCGATAGGGGCCCCAACCTCCCTAAGGTCGATAAATGTCAATTTTTGTACTTTGAAAAAAATAAAAAATACATGTACAATATGTATATTTAATAGAGCAAATTAAAACATAATAAGATACATATCTAAGTGCTATAGGCTTTGGTTTTGTAATAAAAAAGTCATGGGTTAACGTTCAAATCACACGGTTGTCACTTTACTTTTCAAGATACAGTAATTACTTAATATTCTCTCTCTCCCCTCCTCCCCCCTCCACCACCTAACCCCCCTCTCTCTCTTCAACTATACTTTTTTTTTTCCATAATAACTAATAACATCAAATTCATTCACTATATAATTATATTTAACTAAAAAAATCATCCTAAATTGTTACTTTGATTAGTAGTTCAATATAAATAATATTATTATTATTAATGTTACAAATGTTGCATCCTTTCAAATCAATTATCAGTAAATATCACAAATTATATGATTTAGTTTGCTAACATTTTTTTCATAATTTTTGTTATGATGTAAATCATCAAATGATCAATTATTGACTAACTTATATTCAACATGTTTTTTTTTTTTTTTTAGCAGTGTTAATAAGTAAACATGCATAGTTATTTTAAAAAAAATTATAGATTACCAATATTCATATAAATTTGTTCTTTTTTCTATTTGCAGTTTTTTATTGACATATTTTGTCTAATCTATTTTTGTTCAAAACAAAAATTTTACAAGTTTTATGTATTATTTTTTTTTCAATAAATTGATAGATTAATAGATATTCTATAATAAAAAGGTGAAAAAAAAACAAATAAATAAACATTTTACACATATAAGATATATTGAATCCAACCCCCCTAACTATTTGTTCCTACATCTGTCCCTGTATGCACACATAGCTCATACATATCACAAACATGTTTTGCTTATTAAATGTAACTTAACTAAGTTGTAGATCATTTGTGCAATACATTTTCTCATCAAAACAAGATTGTAACCTTCACATGATTCAACAAGTTCCCATTCCCTCATGCCATAGTTCGAGTGTATGTTAAGAGGCTAGTGGGAGTGTGTGAACTCGAGGGTATATTATTACAAGTGCATCAATAGGGTGGTTTGTTTGGGAAGTAAGTTAACTATGAAGGCATGTTTAGTGTCCCGTAAGCAAATTGATTGAAAGCTAATGCTACTCTCCTAATGAGGACATGAAAGGCCGAAAGTAGTTAGAATAGTTGAACCTCCCAAATATATAGAAGACTGTAGTAATGTTAAGATGACTCTCCTTAAGAGAACGATAAGGTTGGAATAGACTTGGGAAAAATCAGGGAAGTGAAGTCTAACTTGTCATCTTGAATGCAAGTAAATGTTGATGTAAGGGATGGTTGAGCGTCGTACTAATACTCTAAGAGTGGAGTGAAAAAAGTCATATTTTACACACTTTTCAAAGATCAAATCATGTTTATCTATTTTATATTTTATAGAAATCAAGTGGAATTGGTACTTAAGTGTGCTTTAATTGATATTTCAGGTCTTAAAGTCCTTAGAATTGCAAGTATATGTAAATTGGATGAGTTTGAACCAAATTTGTAGAAGAAATCATTCAACACCGGCCAAGCATGGATCTACTTCAATCAAGGAAAAGGCGGCCTTCATTATTATAAATCAACATCACCAGTGTTCTTTAGTAAATTTCATCAACATTGCAAAATTTGATCAAACGCCAGTAAATTTCCCATCTACATCGCCGGCGTTGAGCCAGCCTTGCATGCGAACAGAATTGAAGTTTTTAATGCCAGATTACATGCTGCCTGTGTTGAAAATAGAATAAGACAGCTCTTGCAATTTTCATCCAATGTCGACTCCTGGAAAAGATATGTTGTCGGCATTGAGACAGTGTAGGCAATGAGTAAAGGCAAAAATGTTAAAGTCGTGTAAAATTTGCCAGCATTTGGCCAGTGTATAAGGTCTGCTGCCGGCGTAGAGTACACCAACTTGGTGAGAGAGACCTATCATGCAATGCATGGCAGCAATGCGTGTAAGCGGATGAGTTCCCAAACCTCAATACCTCACTCTAGAAACATGTACCTTCCTCGAATTACAAAACTAGAAAAAATAAATAATAAAAATTATTTTTTTTGTCTCCCCTAAACTAAGCATTCTCTTTCTTTTAACTATTCCTACTATTTTTTTCCTATATTTTCCTCAGCATGCATAGTAATTAATATATCTAATATTAATAATCATTTCAAATTGAGTTTTCGTGTAAAATAACATTGTGTGTAAATATTTTATAGTAGCAGTTTTTAGAATCTAGCAGAATCGAAAATGTTTCCTGTCCTCGGCATCCCAACTCTATTTAAAATAATAATACTATGATATGTATACATAAAATAATAATTATTTATTTTATTTTATTTTATAGATATTTTTATTTTTTAAATTTATTTAACAAGTACCAAATATCTATAAGTTGAAACAGGATGAGTATAGGTAAATATTTTTCCTACCAGAAGATTCCCGAATCCCATGCATTTAATATTTAACACAACAGCTCTGTTTTTATTTTTGCTTTTTCCTTGTTTCTTTCTTTTTTATTTTTTTCGTCCTTCGAAAGATTTCATCGAAACTAGTATTAATAACACAAGACCAGATCAGATTGAACTGATCGGGCCGAACCGACAACATTCTAACAGCAAAAAAAGAAAGAAAAAGGGACACTTTCATAATATCAAGCCAAGGAAATCTTTGAGGAAAAGAAGCGAAGAACAAAGAATACCCTCAGCTTGAAAATGTTTCTCAGTATTTATTTCTTTCTTTTTTGCAGCATCACACTTTGCCAAACATGGTGTAAGGGAACTTGGGATGATGATAGTTATTATCATCATGGGGTTCCAAATTCCACCCAAAAAAAATAAAGAGGAAACGTTTAACACGCATGGCTGGGGACCCTGCTAAATGGGTATGTCGTCATCTCGTTTCATTGAGATGCATCAGGAGAAACTTTCGAACCCTCAGCTTATTTGAATGACTGATCAGGAGAAGCTTTCTTCGAACCCTTCCCACCGTTATTGGTATTTGCCAAACCTTCTGTTGGAATACAAATATTGTTGTTGCTGCAGCAAATCCATTGGAATTTCACAGCAACTCCAAGGCCGAGTAGAGCACCAAGGACGACGGCAATGATGCCAAGAATTTTAGACGTCGACAGAGTAGACCCGGCGTCTTCTTCTTCTTCTGCTGCTGTTTCTGAAGCTGATGGTGGTGGGTTATCCATGATGGGAATAAGAAGCGTTGTGAAAGGATAAATGACCGAGTCCTTAGAAAGTCGGTTCGCTTCACGGATACTCTCGCTATCCACTTCGAACTGCTTACTGATGGATGAGATGGTGTCCCCTTCAACTACAACGTAACTGAATATCGAGGTTATTCCGGCAGTTTGCTGGTTAGTTGTAGGACAAGCACATCTCAATGGGATGATGATGTCTTCACCTACCACGAAACCATGGCTAAGATTTGATTTGGATTATTCGCGACTCGTATAGCCTGACAAGTTGCTAGGCCCTGGTATATGTTACTGGCAATGGAAAAGTATGAATCGCCTTGACCAACTGTATGAGTAGTGAATTTGAAATAAAAGTTGCTATCACTGTCACAACCGCAAGTGATAGGGATATAAACAAGCTTGTTCCTATCGACAACATCGTCGACGGTGTTGTAGTCAGGATTGGCCCGAGCTACGTCATTGGCATCGGCTCTCAAGAGGGATGCCATAGCAGTGAGGGTATCGTAAGGATGTCGGGATCTGATGGTAAGGCTTGTTTTGCAACTTACGGGTCCATTGCAATCATAACCAAGGTAGATCTTGGCAGCAATAGAATTGTTGCTGCTGCTGTTATGGCATGCCGCTTTTGGATCGCCAATATAGTGTTGTTGTGCTTGTGCATTACCCAGTAGTGAAGTGTAGATGATCATGAGTGTACTGATCATGATTCATTAGGGTTATGGTTTTCACTGGGGCATCGAACTTGGAGGGTGAGCATGGTGTATTTATACTTCCTAGGATTAGTTTTCTTACTTGAAGTTAGCGTTGCAAATACGGGATGCAAGTAATTAGTTGGACACCGACTCCTCCTTCTTGTCCTCTTCCTGCTTTATGTCGCTTTGCAGATATTTGTGATTAGCTATGAATCAGAAATTACAATGTCCATCGTTTTAAATCAACAGGTCCATTACTGACCATATTATGTAGTTATTTTTAAGTGAATGTCTCAAATAATATATGTCAATTTTACTATAATATAAATTTGATGTTTTTTATCTTGTTTGGTGAGCTGAGCTCTTCCCGCGGCATTAACAATGTAGTTTTGAGTATTGAATTTAGATTGTTTTCTATTATAATGTGGTGCTGGTTATAATTTACAAGTGTGTTTGTGCTATACTGCTATTTTGTTTTTCAATTTTTGGACATCATATATTTTCTTTCTATTTAAATTCTTTTATTCTCTCTTTCGTTTTCTTTTAATATTTTCGTTGTCAACTTGCTATTATTATTATTTGGATAAGTTCAAAATTAGAACTGTCGACATGATTACTAAAACGAATTTACAGACTCAGATTTCGCAAACTTTCACAGCAGAAAAATTAAGAGTGTCAATAGGATCCTTCCTCGTTTTGAAGGAGAGCAAATTGCCAGAGGTAAGAAGGTGTTTATTCCTCTCTTTCATACTCAGGAAGCTAATATTATAGGTGAATTGAACTTAATAGGGCTGGAAGAAACTAACGATCGTATGACGCTAATTTTACTACCAAAATCAATTTTAGTTAATCTTTTCATTTCACCCAAATTATTTTCGTTAATCTAAACTTGGGTCAATGAGTCTTAAAAGGATAAAAAGGAAAATTTAGTTCAGAGATCATTTGTAGTTGAAGCAGAACAAAAAACTTGTCGTCAATTTGACTTGCTTCCATTACTACTTTAATTTTATGAATTAGAATCCATATCTAACATCCCACATAAAAAGATTTTATTATTATAACAGAATTAATAATAAATGATTAAAAGGCCAAGTGCTTTACTACTTTTATTCATTGCAGAGGTGACATAAACTCTTATAAATGACTCTTGACAGGAGCGTGTGTGCATGTGTTGATCGTTTCACTTGAATCTAGCATATATAGGGTATTATTTAGTAGCTTATGTCACATTGCTTATATGTAAAATCATAATTCTTGATACGAGCTCTTTCCATATAAAAGGAGAATCTTTTGTTACAATAGACGCAGAAGTGGTGTGGATGATTCAAGCTTCTGATTCGGTCGAGGGGCTTGTCTAAAGGAGGTTGTATTTTCTACTTTTGCTAGGCATTGATTCAATACTGCATAATAGATGACCGAAGACCACTCATGAGAACATGGAACAATTATGATTCTGTTTTGGGTCAAATATTTTTTCAATTCTTTCTTTCAGTCATGATAATTAAATAAATATATACACATATCTAGTTATATAAATTCTTATATTTTCTTTCAATTCCTTCTTTATTCATTTTAACTTTATTTCATATCTTTTAGAGGGATTTGAGAATATGGTGATGGAAGAGATGGTACCGATTTTGATGATAATAAGGCAATTGATGATTTGTTTTAATTTATCATTTTGTTATAACATTTTATGATGTAATGCATCTTTAATTGACAATGTTATTTATAAGGGTTAATGTTAAATTTTGGTACCCCAACTTTACTTGAAAATTCAATTAAGAACCTAAACTTTTGAAAGTTCAATTTTAGTACCTAAATGAACTTTTCGTGGCTATTTTTGGTATCTTGATTAACGGTGTTAATATCATTACTAATGTGGATGTATGGACGAATGTTGTCATGACACGTGTCATTTAATGTGGCGTATTTTATTTCTTTAATCATATGTATTTCCTGTGGCAACATCTATAATTGATGCTATTTTATTTTTTAAAACAACAATAAAATTCCAAACAAGCCTAACACTTGAGCCCAATGACACTCAGTGGGGCTACAACTCACTAGCATTTGACTTGCTTGATATTACAACAACAGTTGTGATTAGTCAAATTACTTCTTATAAAGAAGATAGAAAACAAAAGTTTTAGCAATGTGGGAGTGCCAACGGTGTCCAGTATACCAATACGTTCTCAAGCATCAAATTAAACGCCTCCTCTGTGTCATTCACACATTGCATTTCCAATAAACTCGTCAATAATAAGTTCCATTTTTGGGACATCCTTCACTAGAATCTCATTAAACACTCTTTGCAGAGCCTTGGGATCCTTGGCATTTATACACCCATTCATTAGTACTATTTGCACAAGTATATCCAAACCGTACCTAGAATGGACTACCCAGCAATGAACCTAAGGGACTAGCACATTAAACTTAATGTTCGAAAAAGCCAAGATCATAATTGATATTGTGCACGCATTCAGCACAACACCATTCCTCCTGCTTTTTGGAAAATAGCCATAAACAGAGTCAGGCTTTCTAGCTAAATGAAAACCTAAAAGCATGATGGACTAAGAAACATTATTTTTCATGGGCATTGCCTTCCCTTCTTCAAAATATGCACGGACCTTCTCTCTTTTCTCTATCTTCTTTCTCTCATTATTTCTCTCTCTCCCTCTATCAACGCACACACTTTCTCTCTCTACACTCACAACTTCTCTCTCTTCTCTGTCTTCTTTCTTCCATTACTTCTCTCTCTCTCTCTCTATTGACGCACACGCTTTCTCTCTCTCTATTGACGCACATGCTTTCTCTCTCTACACTCACAACTTCTCTTTCTTCTTTCTCTCACCATCATGCTCTGTTTCAAGAGTATAAAAATAGAGCAACAACTAACAACCTAAAGTCTAAAATGGACCAAGCTAGAGAGAGAAGAGTTGGTCTTGGTTTAGGCGACATGGGTATATTGAGCTTCAAATATAGCAAAGGAGGTTGTGACAAGTACTCTACCAAGGTGAAGATGGTGGGTTTTTATGTGAAACACAAAAGTGGATTTTGTTCAATGAAGATGCAGATAAATACTCACCACGATCTTAGTCCATTCAAAAAAGACATATGATTCTGATTGATGCATCCACTAGCTCAGAGTAGAATAGATTCTGATTGAATCCCAGAGAATTACTCACCATGATTTGGTGGTGCTTTTGATAGCGGCTTGGGTTGATTTTTAGAGAGAAAGAAAAAGAGAATTGAGAGAGAGAGAGAGCCTAAGAGAGTGTATTTTGAGAGTGGGAGAGAAGATACAAGTACTGGGGTATGGAAACAAAGATGCCACATTGCTAAATCATCATTAATTCATTCTTTATATATTGACTAATTGAATAACCCATAATCGAGAAGAAGTGTTGGATAAAGAAGTTGTAGGATGATGGCCTTTCTGTTAATTGGGCTTGCTAATTGCGAATTGGACTCTTGTAGTTACTAAGCCCACTCTTTTTCATTAATAATAGTGAAAGTGTAACAATGAATGGAAATGGAGACTAATTAATTGCCACATTAGAAAGAAAATATAAATAAAAAAAGTTAAGATGCCACATCAAATGACGTGTGTCACGACGTGATTAGCCCATATGTCCACATCAGCAATGATATTAATACCGTTAACCGAGGTACCGAAAATAGCCATGAAAAGTTTGTTTGGGTACTGAAATTGAACTTTTGAAAGTTCAGGTTCTTAATTGAATTTTCGAGCAAAGCTGAGGTACCAAATTTGACATTAACCCTATTTATAATATGATTTTATGTGGTAGCATAAGGACTTGTGCTTGATTATCTGTATTGCGATATGATTATTTCATCTATGAGCTTTATTGTGCATATGATTAAAATGTATATTGATTTTTCTTGTTTTATTATCTACTTTATGTTTTTTTAAGACTAATATAAACAAATCTCTAATAATTAAAAGTTATTTTATATAGGTCGTAGAAACTTATGTTTCTCGTTTTGATTCTATATTCCGATTCTATTGATGTCCTAGCGATTCTATATAGAATCGTGATTTTGACAACCATAGAAAGAAATGATTCAAATCCATTAAAAGATGAAAAAGTCCCACATGGAATACCAAGGAACAAATTATCTAAAATATAAAATAATAAGATAATAAGTATAGATTGCCTTAGGACTTATGGCATTTTAAAGACAAATTAGTTGGCTACTGTAAACTAATATGACCATATGACCCAACTCTATATTGACCACTACACACATAAAATGTTGGGCCCACAACACTTCCAACAAAATCTAGTGAATCTTAGGAGATTAATATTAAACGATGTCCAATTTAGTATAATATGTGTGTGCAAATTTAGTACCATTCAATTATAAAAAAATTAATTTAAAAAGTTTATAAATCCTTTATAATAATTATTAAATTTTTTTTAAATCTCTTTATAAATTTGATTAAAATAGCAAATGTTTTTATATACAAGATGATCTCTTCACTTTCCTCCTCAAAACTATAATGCAATTACTATGAGAGGAAAATGAAAAGAAGAAGCTGTGTTGCTAGATTTTTTTTTTTTTTTTTTTTTTTTTTTTTTGCTATTACAACAAGCAATGGAGATACAAACTTGGTATATCTCACATGAAAGATTAGGAGTGATTCCACAAGCTTACAAGTTTTGTTTTGCTAGAATTAGAAATTAAATTAGGAGGCCTGCCTACTAAGGATAACCTCATTCGACGTGGGATAAATCTGGAAAGTAACTATTTGTTCTGTAGAGAGCCTGAAAGTATTCGGCACTTAATGTGTGATTGTGAGGAAATTAAGAAAGTTAGGCGTATCCTTGCCTCCTTGGAATTGAAAATCATACATCTAATGCTTTAGATGATGACCTTTATATTTATATGAAACAAAACTTTTCTTGGAGGAAAGAGCTTGTGAAAGTATAAGGCTATCCTCCCCAAGTAGTGGCTGTGTTTTCATACTAGTTGTTGTGGTGTGAAACAAATAAGCAGGTGATTGAAGGTATTGCCAACCCTTCATGGATCCATCATGCCCGAGCTGCAAGTAATGAATTTTGGGCTCCTTTTAGAGCTTGCAAAAGAAAGAACCCCTTAATGATTGAGACTGTTTGGAAACTACCATCACCATCTTGGATCAAAATTAACTGCAACGTTGCCTTTAAGTCTCCTATCGATGATGCTACAATTAATACTATTACTAGGAATGAGACTGGTCTTAGTGTAGGTGGACTAATTAAGTCTTTTATGGTGGAATCACCACTCATTGCTGATATTTAGGCAAATTTATTTGGGAATAAAATGGATTTCTAACCATAATATTCCCTTTGTTGTGATTGAATCTAACGCCAAGACAACTATTAACTAGATTTCGAAACCAGGTGATGAAGATGTTTTTACTCCTAACGTTGTATTAATGTGAAGACACATGATACTGATGCACCAGTAGTTCAACCAAAAGATGATTATGAAGTGGACAATTAGGGAAGCAAATTGGACAACACATGACTTGGCTATTATAGGTTGGAGACACGAAGTAGCTAAAGATTTTGTGAGTATATCTTCAACAACCTTTTTTAATCTTTTACCTTTGAGAACTCAAAATTATGTTGTTTCTCATACCAATGTTTTGTTCCTTGTCTTAGTATAGTTGATGTGCAGGGTAAAGGTCGATGCCATCCTGCTTACTACTTCTATTTTGGTAGTTTTTTCTTAATGAAGTTTTGAGTTTATAAAAAAAATTATTATTATTTTAGAAAGTCAATATTATTTTGAAAAGGTTGTTATAGTCCTATACAATTAAAGATAATTATTAGAAGGTAAACTATTGAGGCAAGAGAAGGTAGGAGGGAAAAAAAAAAGGAAGAGAGAGAGAGAGCTACAAATAGTGGAAGTTATTATAAATGTATTTTAAATATATAAAGTTGAATTTTTTTTTTTTGTTTAAGTCCCTAGTTGATAATAATAACTTAAATAAATAAGGTCAAATTGAAAATCATACCATTATACATTATTATAATTGCGACTTATAAATGAAATATGAAAATATATATTAGGCATTTGTACATTGCGCCTTATAATCATGGTACATTGTATGTAGTAATAACAAGACATGATATATACATGCAACATATATTAACAGGGACGAACCTCACCCTCCAAGCCGCCCAGCATATATTAGGCATTTGTACATTGCGACTTATAATCGCAGCCCAAAAAAAATTATTATTATAATATATTTAAATAGAAAAAATGTGTTATTTTTATATTTTATTATACAAGATTTAATTAAGCCCTCTTAATCATATCGTTCCATGTCTGTCTCTATATATTAATATAGAGAGGGAGGGGGGGAGAGAGAGAGAGGACAGAAAGAGTGAAAGAGGAGGGATGTGATAGTTGTGTTGAGAGAGAGAGAGAGATCAAGTGATGTTTTGAAATAGAAAAAAAAAAAATTGGAGCTTTATCACAATTTACGTTCATGTAAAACTATCGTGTATTGATTTATGTATGAACTTCAATAGCGTTTTTTTTTTTATTTTTTTTGCCATTACAATTGGGGGAGAGAAGGGCACGGTGGGGCGGGGGAAGAGGAGAGAATTCAAACCTGATACCTCTCACTTGAGAGATTAGGGGAGATACCATTATGTTACAAGGCTATTAGTTTCAATTTTCCCATTTCACAAACACGATTTTTCTTTTGGTAATTAATTTCATCTAATTTATTTTTTTTAGCCATTGAAATGATGTTTTATTATAAATCCATAAAATTAATTCAAAACATTACAAATGAAATTAGTATCTAACAAACTACTAAAGGATGCTGAAAGATAAGGAAAAGAAAAATCTGAAAAACAACCCATCTTTCCTTAAGAAGCTAACTAGTGAGCACAATTATTGGCTTCTCTCTTTATTCGATTAAAATTGAAAATTAGAAAAGAACCAACTAACTCAACTATTCTCATCATCAAAAGTAGGGCACTCCATAAACATGAATCTAGATAAGAAAAAGCTTTTGGCACCAAAGAGCAATACATCTCTATAATGATATTTGTAACGTCCTAACTTTTAATTAAGGCGTTACCACCACATATAATACTTTATATATTACACGCTCAAGCTTCCTAGAATAATATGTTTATCATGAACATTGCTACGTAATTATAATTTATTAAATCCTATAATTAGATTCTAAAAATAACTAGATTTATAACAATAAAACAACTTTAAAAAACATTTCTAACTTCTACTTATACAGAGTAGATCAACTTTCTCAAAACAAGACTAAGGCTTATTTACAAAATATGGGCTCCTCAACCAAGCCCCTAGAGAATATACAACTTTAGAAAGATAAATCTAGTTCCACAATAAAATAAAATAAAATAAATATAAACATCTAATGGCCCTATCTTACTTTGCTTCTCCAACATTGCTCGTAAACCTGAGTGCATCACCATCAACATCATCTTCATCAAAACACCATTATCATCATCAATCCTCATCATTATCAACATCAATCAACAATACCTAGAAAAGACAACAACAATAATGCGTTGAAACCTAGTTCATAGTAACATAGACACACACGAATTGACACACAAGCCTAACTAAATGTAATGCATGAAGAACAAGTTATTATCTTCAATTAAAATAAACTAATCAATACTGGAGCGCTCACACTCCGAAACAATTGAAGGGAATCTGGGGATTCTGAATAACAGTAGCTGCTCAAGGAGTTGATATAGGAAGTCCAGGTACCTATATCTCCTATATCTATTCGAGAAAGAAAAAATAGCCTCATCTAGGGTTCACAACCTTTATATACACCACTTATCTCAGTCTATAGCATCAGTTAGTTCAATCGGTCCCATGAACATAAACTAAAACATGTTTATTTATTTCGAGCCTAATTAAATGTTACGCCGAATCATTTGCCCCATCAGCTACTTGCTAAGTCACATATAAAATCACCATTGCATCATATTGTACCCTTGCATCATGGTATTTGTCATTGGATCATGACATCTCAACACCTAACTACCATGCCATTGCATCATGAGGGTTGCTGCTTCCCGGACCGGATTCAATAGTACAAGCACAAGCAGCACTCATTTATAATGACCATTTTTTAAGTTTTAATCCATTTTAGAATGCCTATCCTTGCAACCATCATGCAAGTTATTGTGTACTTTTTATATTTGGAGTCTAATCAGAAACAAAAGGCAATCCAAGGCTATTTCAAAAGATAAATCAGACATCCATATCTGTTCATGAATTAAACTCATATAAGAAATTGTATTAATTATTCACTTATCTCAAACTTTTATTAAGACCCTATTTGATCGTACACTAAATAGGAACCCCGCTATGGCTGCAATATCGTCCCGCCAAAATACGGATAGTTTTTCTTTGTTTGTCAAAGTATTTCTTTTCACTTTGTTTATAGTCTTTTATTAAAAAAGCATCATCACATCATACATATTTGAAAACATTCATTTACTAAGCAAATACGCATTTGAAACAACATATTCCCTATATTATACTAAGGTTTATCCTAATTCATTAACTAAAGCCAATTATTATCTATTAAGCCTATTACCTTAACTTAGCCAAACTGATTAGAGTTAATCATTTAATTCAATCATTAAGTCAAAGTGATTAAACTAAATCAATCTAATTCATTTTAATTCATTTAAGTTCATTTAGGTCAAGTTGAACTTAAGTTAACTAACTAAGTTCATTTTATACTCAAGAACTATGTGAATTCTAGTTAGTAATTAATCCACAAATTATCTTAACTCATTCTTAATTATACAAATTAACTAACATAACATATTATCTATCATTATCTATTTCATTTTATTTTTATTTATTTATTTTTCTTTTCTTCTTTTTCTTTCTTCTTTATGAACTGTACTAGGGAACCAATCACATCACCATCCTCATCACGCTTGTGATGGGGTATGTGATCTCCATCGTTTATCACATAACAGCCGTTTTAGGGGTCGTGGTGCTCGATACAGTCCTTGTCACACCCGTGATCAAAGAAAAAAATGTGATCAGAGAAGATCACGCTCCTCATGACGATTGTGATCAAGCCATTGCCTTAAAAAATAATTAGCTTCGAGGAGATCAAGAGCCTTGTAACGGCCGTGATGAATAAGGGAATCATGTTACGAATTTCCTTTGTGTTTTACACTAATCCTAATTACTTGTTTTCATTATACATCAACAAAACCAACTTATTCTAAGTATAAACATGCAAAATCTTAACTTGTAAACACTTCTATATACATATTTATATCACACTCCTTCAAAGCATTTTATCAAATACTTGGCCTACACAATATACACATATATAAGTTTGTTAACAAATATGTTCATACATCTTTGATTCATCACTATCATCACAAGTTTTACATAGATCTAGTCTCATTACAATTTTTACATGTATAAACAATAACTAAAGCGAGAAATAATAAAACTTATCTTTTTAGGCAAATTCTAACATCTTAATTCTTCTACTCCTACTTTTCCTAAGCTCTTGGAGTTATATGTAGCATGATTTTCATCCTCTATCTTGTTTTCTATCTTTGATTTTCTTTATAAACTTGTTGAAATTGAGATTTGTGGCTTGAGTTTTGGGAAATGGAATAAAGAGAAAAAGAAAGAAAAATGATGGAAAGGAAGGAATGAAGAGAGAGAGAAGGCAACCAAATGAAAGGAAAGGAAAAAAAATAAGGGTTATATATATTTTTAAAGAATTAGAAGATATTTTCGGATAAACTTGTCAGGTTTAAAACTTTCAAATCAATATTTCAAATTCTAAAAGTATTTAAGAAAAAATCTAAGGATCAATATATTAGAAATAAAGAGCTTAAGATATAAAATTGATTTAGGAGATTGGTTTTTATCAAATTAATATTTAAGTTGAGCTTAGACTCAAGATCTGATCTTTTTTAGGTAAGCAACGAATTCAAAACCGGTGGAAATTTATGAATTGGAATTTAAACTAAAATTTAAGGGTATAGTAGTCCACTAAACATTTAACAGACGTTTAGGGGTTTAAGAATTGAAATATCAAATTTAACTTAATTAATTATTAATTAATTATGTTAACTTATCTAATTATATCCTGTATTCATTTGACTTTTTTTAATCTATCTAAATTCAATTTCTAACTTAAGTGAAGATTGAGGCATTTCAATGTTACACAACTTTTTTTTACAAATGTAAACTTCCAAGAACACTGTCTTCAACATCTTCACATTGCTCTCTTGACATGGTTTTGCAAAAGATTTAATACTTGTCCTTTTGAATTTCTCACTATATTTTCTATCCTGGTTGCTCGTGGATGCTGGAAAAAGCACCATCACCAGTTTAATTTTATTGTACCTTCTGGTGATCTCTAAGACGTATGTAGCTTGTACGAATTCTGCTGATTAATGATTGCAAGTTCTTCGGTGTCAATTCTTCTTTCCTTACAGGAAGCTTCAATCTTCTAATAGTAGTCATTGGATTTGGGTCGTAGAAGATTGGAAACATCTCGAGTTACGTTCCTTCTAAATGTGCCAAAGAGTGACAACAATTTGATAAGATATTCTCCCCATCACTATCGTGCCATACAAAAACTCAGTTGTAGTAAGCACCATCATGGAACCTGTTTATTGAACATAAATTAACTTTATAATCCAAAAGATAAAACCAAGATGCAATGAGTTCAAGTATAACGGAAGAATATATGTTCAATTGATTCCTCCAAATTACAAAAACACACAGGGGGTCTTGTTTTAATTTTCTTTGAAGAGATTAAGATTACAAGCTTAGGGTATCAAAACAAGCTCTCCAAAGAAAATGTTTTAATTTTGGCATAACATTTAATCCCTACACACTTTCTATTAGGGTTGTTCATGATTCAGTTTGGTTCGGTGTAGGAGTCAAACTAAACAGAACCACATTAGAAAAAGCTCAGTTCAAACCCTTAATGAATTGATCCGTTTTAACGGTTCAGGGTTTTGAATTTAACCACTTCAAATGCTATTTTGTTTGGTTCAGTTCGGTTCAAACCTCTTCTAAAGTATTTAGTTGTAACTAATTATTAATAGCCATTTGAGTTCCCGAGAAAAGAAAAATATATTTAGATTGAGGAACGTTGTGTAATAATTAAACTTATCATTATATTAGGTCATGCATTTAATAATTTTAGATATATATATTATCCATTTTAAAATTATTTTTCAATCTGAATTTCAAGTAACATATTTTTAATAAATCTATAATACTAACTAAAGAAAATCTTTCTTTTACATTAATTCCATGTTTGTTTATAATATTCTTTCCTTGTAACAAATTTAAATTTTCATTATACCAATTAAATGATTGTGCATGTTCTAAACTCAATTATACCACTTTATTTTAATTGATGCATGCCACTAGTTTTAGGATAATTTAAAATTAATAAAATAAGAAAAACATACTGGGAAACTTTTGAGACAAATAAAAGATTGCTGTTTAATATTATTAAATATATAATACATTTAATAATTAATTATGTAAAATATATAATATGAATATATATATACAACATTTATATTTATAAATGACATTAATGTGGTTAAAAATGCAATTACATTTCATAAATTGGAACAAAACAGCATTTCTCTTAATAAATCTATAAATAAAAATCTTACTCAGTTCCCTTTCAAAGATATATCTAAAAAACAAGAATGTTATTAGAATCTAGAATTGTGATTCCATTTCAAGTCTATTCATAAATACTATATACATATGAGTTAGAATGAAATGTCACGTGATCCTAATATATGATATTTAAGAGTTATAAATAAATAAGATGGCTTCTTTTTTATTTCTTTTAATGTAAAGTAATTCGGTTAGGGTTTAAACGGTTGGTTTGGTTTTACTCCTTGAACCGAACCGTAACATTTAGACTCTTCATGAATCGAACCAAAATATAAAAGAACTGTATTTTGCGGTTCAATTTGGTTCAGTTCAATTTTCGGTTTTGATTGGATTCGATTCAATGGACAGCCCGACTTTCTATATTTTCATGTTTACTGTCGCCGATGTAGATAGGCAAGCAAAAACATTAGCTGGAGCCTTAGATACCAAAAGTAAATACCCAGCTTTAATTATATATTGACCATTTTTAATTTTTAGCCAAACACTTTGATCATCAAAATTGGGCTTGCAGCGTGGAATAGATTCAATAGCTTGCTGCTCTTTATGAGATAAAAGTGCATAATGTTGCTCAAGTTCCATCTATTACCTGATTCTTCTCTAATTTCATCAACTTTCAGATTAGCCATCGCCCCTTCAATTATATTACTTTGAATTTTCTGACCTGGTAAACACTCCGACCTTGTCTTCTCTTCCCACTTGCCAAAAAAACTCCTTTTCGATCATTTCCCTTCCAACCGGGATACTTCTCCAGCATCATGATACTTTACTTCCTAATTTTGCCTCCATAAACTCAATTTTGGGAAACATATACTTTTAATGACAGAACTAAAAAATCATTAGGTCTTTGTAGAATTACCCATGCCAATTTCCCCAATAAAGCCTTGTTAAACTCTACTAGGTCCCTAAAACCTAAACCACCATCTGTTTTGGTTTCGCTATATCGGACCACTTTTCCAGTGAATTTTTTCTTTTCGATATTGCCTCCCACTGGAATTTTGCAGTCATCGATGTTACCTTCCTACACCATTTCAAAGGAAAGTGAAAAATGCTTACAGCATATGTAGGTATTATGAAGGCCACTGATTTAATTAAAACTTCCTTCCCTTTGTGTGATAGAAATTTATTTTTCCATTGTAGTTTGAAGTACTTTATCCTTGGAATTACTAAAATATTTGAAATTAATAAATTTTAACTTTTAAAGTTTTTTATGAAATAAAGAAGAATGATTTTATTTTAAGGGCAATTAGGGAAATAGGTAGAGCAAGGAAGTTTATCTAACTTAAATAATATAAATAATTATAGATAGATATTACATGAGTATTATAATTAATGCATGTTTACTGTTTAATTATTTAAATTCTCAATAAATTGCTACAATGCCCATTCTCATAAATTGTTATTTAATAATTTATTCATTATCTTATCATAAACATAGTTGAAATTTATTGCTAGTCCCATCCTCTATTATCATAAAAAATATAATAAATATTTTTTATTATAAAAGAGACATCATACATATGTTCTTTTATTCTAATAATTTTTTTTTAATTATATCACTATTTCAATTAAATAATAAATATTGTTGATGTCAAATCCAACCAAATTAAATTCCTACTATAAGATTTACATGAATGATGTATTAGCAGTGAGTAGAGCCGAATTCACATTGATGAATTTATTCTTTTAAAAGATTCAATGATGAAAAGATGAACATTTTAAGAATATGAAGAAAACCATTATATTAAAAGCAAGTAATGTAGAATAAATCAATATTAATCTGTTCCTAAGTTACCTAACCAAACACACTCGGTTTAAAATTTGATTATTATGTAAAAATTAATTTTATTTGTCATGAAATAAATTGGTTATGTCATTAACAAACTGTAACAACTTTTCTTTCCTTTTTCGATAATTAAAATAAGCTATTTGATCATTTCTATAATTAATTAAACAACTCTTAGAATTTAATTTATCAATAACATAAAACAAGAGAAATTATCAATTATACAAAAATCAAAGTTCAATTTACTTAGTTTAGATTATATATCTCATAACATAAATTAATTTATTTTTCTTAAAATCAATCATGTTTTGGTACAAGAAAGATTAGAACAACAAACAATTACGGATTTAATATTCTAATTGACAATATATTATTCTGCTAATTAAGCAAAAGAGCCCCAAATTAATTTTATATCAATCAAGCAATGTAATAATATCAAAACATCTAGAAGATATGTAAATATTCCAATAAAGAAAAAAAATATGATAATTAATATGACTAAGATACCCTTTAGGGTGTAGCACTACTTTACTTCCATGATTTCAAAAATCTTCAACCGAGGACTTCGCAACCATTTTTATTCAACAACCTAAGCTCAAGTTGAGTAGTATATTGCTTTATAACACACAGGAAATAGACTATTTCCTTCACTCATAAGATGCTCAAGAACAGAGCACTTTAAAAATTTTTCTCTTTTCAGATTTTGCAAATAATGAATAGGAGTACAAAGATAATGAAAGATTTCTTTGATTTATATATTTGCAAATAAAAGCTTTTAATAATTTTGCACTTCACAGTTCTTTTTATTTCTAGTCTTTTTCATCATTCGAATCTCTAAAGGAACATATATCTATAGCCTTCAAAACATTTAAATGTTTATTAGAGATATGTGCATAACGGCTCCTTTATGCCACATCGGCTCCATATTTTAAATTGCCATGTCCCAAACTGTCGCGCTTTATATTTGTCCCTTGACTAAGTCTATGATTCTTCAAGCCTTGAATTCAAACTTGTCGTGTCCTGATGAATGTTGCGCCTTAACCATCTCACCTTTAGATTTACTCCGACCAAGTATGTACCTCTTTGATCTCATCGAGCTTTGAGACTTGAGCTTGTCGTGCCTCAAATGTATGGACTCGTCAGGCTCTCAACGTGACTCGCGACCAAGCTATGCTTAAGTATTTTTCTTGCTAAATCCTGCATAATCTCCATAGAAAATATACAAAACATATATTTTCTAGCATATTGTTCATCGCATTGTTCGACTAATTAAGTATAGTTCAACATAATTGATTAGTTAATTGCGCAACCAATTGTCTCATCAAAATCCATATTAAACAAAAAAGTTAAATACACAGCCGGCTATACCCTCTTCACAAAATAAAATTCTCATTGTTCCATAGCTCTCTCTTTCTCTCAAACAAAACTTAGGATAAATGCTTCCACCCAAAGTTTACACATTTCATCAAATGAGAGGAGATATTTAAAATGAAATCACTACAAGGAACTAAAAACAAAATGAAGAAGATGGTCATGGTATCCATTACTCATAGCCACAAGTACTGTAAATGAGCATAGCCTTAGAAAATATGAATGAATTGTATCAGTGTATCCTTAAGTGGTGATTTAGTGTAACAAGGTGTCGCCTATTTTATGAATGGATTGTTCGCAAGGCTCCTAATCAGAAAATCCTCATTTTATGACATGATCACAGAGAAGCCTTCTAAGGAGAAAGTTTCGTGCTTTCACCAATCTCTATTGCATGTCATCCTACAATCAATTCACGCATTTCACAGCCAATCAGGCCATAATTGAGGCCTTGAAAGAGACCAAGAAGAACGTAACCATCGTGTGCTTCATGTGGTCCATGGCACCTCAATGTATAGATTTAGTTGTTGTTCCATGAGAGAATTTTTATTTTTGAAGAGGGTGTGGGTGCTACTTGAGCCCTCTAATAAAAAAAAAAAAAAAATGAGGGCATGCTGGCAGTGCGCCCTCTTCAGTTTAGTCAAAGATGCAGCTTTTACATGCATCTTTAACATTTTTATTCCAAATATCTTTTTCTATACTGTATTTTCATATTTATTTTTAAAAATACTTATTTTCACAAAAACACCTAGAAAACTATCAATACGTGGGTCATCCTCTCTTTCATTTTGGAGACGTTTCACACAATATGGGTATTATCACATCTGTTACTGTGGCCTTGAATTAATCTAATCTTTCTCTAGGATCGTAGTCTTTTCCTTCCTTCTGATGCTACAGAGTCAATCTTAGAGGATATATCATCGATCTTTAATTTATACGTTCAATCTTTAGGATCGTAATCCTTTTCCTTTTTACCTTTCCATCCTTTATTCTATTTTATCATATAGGTGAAATAAAACCTTGTGTCTCTTTTAAGATTCTGTGATCTTATTATAACACTATCTTCCTTTTCAAATTCATGTGACAAAGCTTGATGACATGGATCCTAACACATGCCATTATTCTGATGAAGGAGACGCTTATATCATCGAGTTGGAATAGAACAACTCGAATGACAGATATCATCTAATCGAAAAGGTCATTACTGAGAGATCAATTCAGAATAAAGGCATAGTGAATATACTTAGCCGAGTTTTGGAAAGATTTGGGTCCATTCAAATAGGATAACATGTTTCTTTTTGTATCTAAATAAAAAAAAAAAAAAATCTCCTTAGTAAAATCAAGGAGATGGAACCAAGGTCAGTAATGGGGTGTCCTATTATCATTCAGGAATAAGAGAAAGATAAGAAATTAGATGAGTTAGATTTCTCCTCTTTTTTCTTTTGGGTGCAAATCCATTGATTACCCGTTGCGACGCCGTAGAACAAAAATGCAGAAGCTATTGGCAAAAGAATGGGAGAAGTGTTGAAATTAGAAGATGATTCTATTATCCAAAAGCCAGAGGGAGATATTGGTGTGAAATTACAGCTGGAGATTGACAAACCGTTAATTGGAGGATGGTCGATTCAAAAGCCAGAGGGGGAAAAGTTGTGGGTTAGTTTGAAATATGAGCGTCTATCTGATTTTTGTTGTTTTTGAGGCTTATTAAGTCATGTAGAAGTTAGATGTCTAGTGAAGACAAGTGACAATCTAGTGTCGAAAAAGCTGGGACCATGGTTAAGAGCGGGACACCATGGGCGAGAACAAGTTGGACCCATTTTGTTGTCTGAGGCCACATCATAGAAAAAACTTCAATGGAAAAATGTACACCTACGTAGTGGAAGAGTTGTTTGGGGCATATTGCATTTTCACATTTATTGAAGGCGGAATATAGACCACAATCTATTTGGCCCACTACCATCTCCACATGGGTCAAAGGGTCCAACAAAGGCCCAAAAAACCATCAATTCTACAGACCCAAAAAGGGTTCATGCCAAGAAACACTTTGAATATTGACCTAGTAAATAAGCTTGGACTTGTACTCACCTCGATCTCAAGGGAATCTATGACCAATTCGCCTCAAGTAGGCTTGAGCTAGTTCACAAGCTATGTCCATAAAATCTTCACACTATCCTTGTTTTGACATGGGATTGGAGGATATTACCAGTTCGGCCACTCTCCATGTAGTAACAGCTCCTCCACCTCAAGTACCAAACAAATCCATCACATCGAGGGCCAAGTGAATCCTTCATGTTAGGTGCCAGGTCAGCTACTAGAATAAGATATGCTCTAATAGAAAAGATTCAGTGGACCCATTCTGGTATGTCAGGAGGGAAAGGTAATATTGTATAATAAAAATAATAGAATTAGAATCTTTTATATGCAATCAATGCTCTTAATATTACGTTTGGTACACTGGAATTATTCGGAATGGAATGGAATGGAATGAATAAGGGAATGAGATTTCCATTCTTATGTTTGGATATAAGTACGAAATGGAATGGAAAGGAATTGGTATATAATAGAATTTGTCAAAAATGTCCTTAACAACAAATAAAATAATAATTTATATGGATAAAGAGGTAATTAAATCAAGGATCATTAATGTATAAAGGAAATAAATTATGATTCTACCTTTTTACTATCTTGAAGCCAAAATCATCTATTCCAAGGAATCGTGATTTCGGCTTCTAATAAGGCTCTTCTAAACAGGGGGAAAAGGAATGGAACTCGGAATCACAATTCCATTTCGATTTATTTCTACATACCAAACATACCATAAGTGTTTTCCCCTAAGAGTTTTTGAGTGATCCACTAGCTAACTTAAGTATGAAAGTGGCCATGCTGAACAAACCTCAGGTGCACCATTAACTGTATTTTGTATTTGCAAGGAGCAATCTCTATTGGTAGAATCAACACTTGTAACAACTTTGAAGTAGTAGAAGTTGATACAAAACAAGTTAAAAACACTATTGAATAAGGCCTTGGTGGTTGGCCAGAAGCCACTAAGTTACCATGATAGCCATGTGTTGTAACTGTTAGGGTACAGGTCTACGTCCACCTTCAATAGTTAATGAGCTTTAAAGCCTTACCTGAAGACATATATCCACAATGGTCTTCTTAATGGAGACTCAAAATAAGAAGGAAAAAGTAGAGATGATTAGATGAAGATGTCATTTTGAGAATGCTTTCTATGTATTATCAAGTAGCCTGGCATTATGGTGGAAAGAAAATATTCAGTTGAGGATTCTACAGTCCTCCCTAAATATAATTGATACATGGATCACAAAACACAAGTTGAGTACAAGGGCTTAAATCTTATGGTGTAATGGAAATCCTACTTTCTTGAATCGACTAAAGTTCTGGGATACATTTAAAGAAATTTCTCTTGATACTAATGATCTATACTATAGTTAGTGATAGAAAGCAAAGTAGAGGTCATGACAAACCATGGCGATAAATAGCAGCATTTGAAGACATGCTCTATGAATGTTAATTAGCTGATTTAGGGTCCAAGACCTTTATTTACATGCTTCAAAAAAAGGAGGGTCTAATTAAAGAAAGACTAGATAGGGGTTTGGTAACCCCTTATGGTTCCAGAATTTTCCTCATTCACTGGTTACAACTTTGATTGCAAAAACTTCTTATCATACTCCAATATTGCTAGAGATTTAGAAGAAATGTGCTCAAAGGAAGAAATCTTTCAGATTTAAGAAAAATTCGCAGGGGGTGGAAAGATGTAGTGAACTTATTGAAAGAATGTGGAATGAAATAATGGTGGAGGCAAATCTAGAAGGTTCATTGGGAAAGTTGACAACATGCAAAAATGCTCTTACAGAATGGAGAAGGAGGAACCTAATAAATAGTAGATGATTAATTGGTGAAATTACTTAGAAGTTACAGATACAACAAAGCAAGGAAACGAATGATGTTAGTTGGGAGGAAGAAATAAGATTAAGATTGGAGCTATGGAGAAAAACAGACATAGAAGAACAATGTTGATATCAACGTAGAAGTCTAAATTGGATCAATTATGGTGATCAAAATACTAAATATTTTCATCAATCAACTATACGAAGACAGGCAGATAATAAGGTATTCAACAAAATCAAGAATAAGGTTGAGATATGGGTAGAGAATGAACAGGAAAGTGATGCTTTTTTTTGCATAGTACTATGAAAAGCTATTTACTGCAAATGGCTTGGCTATTGATTTAATAGTGCTAGAAGATGTAGAACCATCTATAACTAAAAAGATGAATTTGTGCTTGATTAGACCGAATGGTTATGAAGAAATTCGACAAGTTGTACTCCAACTTGGTTCACTTAAAGCCTAGGGCCATATGGTTTCAGTGGGCTCTTTTATCAAGCAAATTGGAATGTGCTAGGGACTTTGTCATCAAGGCAATTGAACTATTCTTTGTTAGAGGTACTTTTCCTAAACATTTCAATGACTCTAACTTTATTCTATCACCAAAAATATCATGTCCTGTGCATGCATCCCGATATAAACTAATTAGCCTATGTAATTTCTTATAAGATTGTATAAAAAAATATTGGCTAATAGGCTCCAGCTCATTTTAGATACTATCATCACTCAAAATCAAAGTGCTTTTATCTTAGGTAGACTAATTTAAGACAATGTGATCATTGGGCGTGAAAATTTTTATGCTTTAAAATTAAATAATGTGTAAATACTTTGATTGTGCCATCAAACTCGATATGGTAAAGCATATGATCGAGTAGATTGGGGCTTTTTAGAGGCACATATGAAGAAAATGGGTTGTCATATTGAATGGGTGAATTAGATCCTAATGTGTATTACTTCTGTTTAGTATAATATTATGGTCAATGGTAAAAATGCTTCAAAAGGAATACGCTATGAAGATCCTATTTCTCTTTACCTATTCTTACTTGTGGCTGATGCTCTTGCTCATATGATTTATAAAGAGAGGAATAGAAAACTAATCAAGGGTGTCAGAGTGAAACGAAAAGGTCTTGAATTAACTCATTGGTTCTTTGTAGATGACTCCTTGTTGTTTTTGGAAGCTAGGGAACCCTTTCTTGACATATTGAAAGAAATCCTTCACAAATATTTCAAGGAATCGAGACAGCTAGTCAAATATCAAAAGTTCTCTATTACATTTAGTAGTAATGTATCTATAGAGAAGTAGGAAGAGAACAGTGCCAGAATGTGAATGGAACATAGAAGGCGCCTAAGTAAGTACCTTGGATTGCTAAATTAATGGGGTAGATCAAAGTATGAAGCTTTAAGTTTTATTAAAAAACGGAATCGAAATAATTGACAGGATGGTCAAGTTTATTATTATCTCTAGGAGGTAGAGAGGTCCTGGTTAAAGCAGTTGGATTTGCATTCCCAACTTATGCTTTGTGTATCTTTATAAAAATGGTGTTAAGAAGTTACTTCACTTATGTGAAGATTTTAGTGGAGTGGTGACCATCAAAAGAGTAAGATTCATCGGTGAAAGTGGGCAGATATAGCCAAATTGAGGAGAGGACTGAATTTTAGGGAACTGGAAGAGTTTAATGATGCATTGCTTGGAAAAATGGCTTGGAGACTATTGTTTAATCCTAATTCCTTATGGGCACAAGTACTCAAAAGCAAAAGAATTTTCTTTCCTTTTTAATTCTTTACTTTTACTTTCCTATCCTCCTAATTTTTCCCTCTTCCCAAATATAATTTATAGATAAAGTTAAAAATTTTCTTAAAAAAGAGAATTCTTTAAAATGTTAAACATAACATCTAAGAATTTTAAATAGGATTTTTAATATTAAAGATGGATTAATAAAGTTGCGTGTTCAAGAACTATTCTTAGCAATGGCATGGAGCTTATCCTTTTCCTTTTTTTTTTCCTTGAAATTGTTAGAATTATAGTATTGGCTTTCTTTGCAACTCAATTTGCCCTTGGTTTTCAACCTTTCTTTTATTTTTTTCTTCATATAACTTTTAGTTAATTTATTAATAATAAATTACAAATAGTAAAATATATGCATATATTTTTATTTTTTAAAAAAGATTAAAATTGATTAATGTGATCTTTAAAAACTTTTTAAGGAACTTTACTGATAAAGTCATTAAAATTTTCTTGAAAATAAGAAATACTTAAAATATTGATGCCAATGCAACACTTCAAGCAACTATCTAAGCAATTTATGAATAAAAATGATCTTAGATAAACATTTCTCTCTCCCTCTCTCCTTTTCTTTTTCGACTCATTTCTTTTACTTTCTACTCATTTTTCTCACAGAATGGTTAAAACAAACGTATATCATATTAATACTAATCGACAAAGGCTAGGAATCACAACAAAGCATCTAATTTTTGCCAAGGACAAGGAAAAAGAAAAGAAGGGAAGATAAAAGGAAAAAAACCAATGGGTAGTGATTAACGCTATGCTTAGTCAAATATGTGCTTTTAAGTAAGAACTTTAGTTTAGCTCAATAATAATTATTCTAACAAGTACTATACATTTTTTTTTTTAATTTACTTAGTTAGGTGGTGTATTATGCAAGTACTTGTAGCGTAATTTCGTTTGAATTTATACAAATTTAGAATACCATTTATCATTGTATTGAATGTCCATTTGCTTAAAAGCACATATCAACAAATAGAAATTAAAAACAAAATTAAGGTCTTCTTTTATATCATTACAATAGAAATGGAAGATTTAAACCACTTGGTAGATCAGTATTGTTGTTATTAAGTTGTAAGTTGCAAGCCTGTAAAAAAAAAAAATATTTTATAAAGAGGGACAAAGGAGTGCCATTTTTTTAATTAATGAGAAAGCAATTTAGCCATTCTTAATAAAAGACATATAATTATCACCTTTCACCTTAAACTTAAGTATCCTTTGTACCTATAACAGTTTTTTCATAATCTACCAAACCGTAAGTCTCCCTCTTAGCATCTTTCTTAAAGGAATCAACAAGAGATTAAGGTAAATTGCTTCAATTCCTTTCGTTTTCCTTTTTGTAATTTTTTAAAGAATACATCTCTAAACCTACGTATATTAGGTGTTGAAGGCGTTTGTACCTTAGGAAGATATGGAAACTTATAGCCATTTTGTTGGATTTCACGGTTGTTGATTTTGAAAGAAGAGAAGAACAACTTTTGATTTAAGGTAATTAATGTGTCTTATGTTAATTTTAATGTTACTTTGTCTTTATGGTGAATTGAAGAATAGTGTTGTAAAATTTTGGTGTTTTGGCGTATGAATGGTAAGTTTACATGTTTAGTGATCAAAGGGATGAATTTGAAGAAAACTAACCTTTTAAATTGTAAGAGACACAAATAAGGGATCATGACCGTGTTTTGGGCCATGATTTCCTTAGCTTAAATTGTTTTGAACATCCCCTATCAAGTTACAGCCGTGATAGAAGCAAGGAAAGTCATGGTAATGGCTAATAGACTTATCACCATCCCCATTATAGACGTGACACAAGGAATGATAGCTTATCACTACCCTCCCATCATAGGTGTGACACAGGAGGTGATGGTCATTACCCCTTCCATCATAGGTCTGATCCAGAGAGTGACATTGTGTTCTTTTTCTCTAAAGACAATCATGCCTCCCATCACAAGCATGAGATACAGGGTGATGTTGTAACCTTATTTTTACCCTTTTTGTGGCCTTCTTAAACATCTAAACCCTTGGTTCAACTTCAAATACACCTAAACCTAAGTAAGATTGTATATCTTGACCTAGAATGGTAGTTGCTCTTAATAACTTAGGAAACTAAATAGTCTTAGGGGTATGTTTTCCTTTCTGGCTAAAGTTATGAATTAATATTGGTATGTGTGATTACGTATTCCTGATAAAATTGAGTTATCTGTTTTAGACGATATATAAGGTACGTCATTACCTTGGTTGTTGCTTGTGAGTGTGGGCTTAGAAATTATAAATGAACTAAACAATATTTGGCTTTAATTGTTTGCTTCTTGTGCTTGGTTGGGTCTAGTGGACTAGGAGTATCAGTGTCACAGAGAGAATCATGATAGACTAAAAGTGGTGCGAGTATTATACCCAAGGTGTTAGGGTTATCAAACACCAATATATATAAGTATATATATATATATATATATATATCTATACTTGTTGTGGAGTCATGAGTTACTTTAAGTTTAGAGCTAGTCGCAAATGGTTCTAAATTGTGTTGGTTGCTTAGCTGATTTAAAGATTATAATTTGTGGCTGTTGCATTTATTGCCATATTGTATGTGGATATGTATGTTCTTTATTCACATGCATGTGGATGTGGTTTTGGTATGCTAGGCCTTGTGCTTATTCCTCTTTATCTTTTCAGGATCATGTGAAGAGCTTATAGTATTCGATCTATTATGTTACGATATATATGTGGACTAGAGGGATGACATTAGTGGTCTAGATTATCTAGCATATTTATGGTTATAGACTTATGTGATGTTGGATAGTTGATGCTTTGAGACTATATTAAATATTTTAGTTTATGTAAAGACTAAATTTTTTTCCATCTTTACCTTAGGTTTGGGTTAGCTTTCAATTATGTTGGCTATACTTTGAAATTTATTCACAATTATGACCATTGATGAGACAATCTTTAATGTGAGTTTGGAAGTATTTAATGTATTTGTAGATATTAGCAAGTATCTGAGCCTTAGTGTGTCCTTGATGAGGACACGTGGTAGGTTGATAATGCCTTAAGACCATTAGCAATTAAAGAATTAGTTTAAGTAGTAATTTTTTATAACAAAACTTCTAATATAATTTTAATGTTTAGACATTAAAATGAATATTTAAACAATAATTGAGGTAACCTATTTTTTTTATATTGTCCTTTATTTATTTAAATGCCAAATTGTTCTATTTTATTTATTTTTACTTTTAAATCGTTTTGATTTTAGCTTTTCATATGCAACCTTCCATCTTACATAAATCATAAAATATTTCAATATTTATTATGTGATTTGCTTGGTAGACTTATCACAAGATGAATTCATTAGACCATCTTTAATGTTAAGTATCTCGATTAGAGTTGTTAAATGTCATGTTAACATCTTAAGGTATCAGTCTCTATTAAGAAACTTTCAATTTTATTAAGGAGGTTATTAATATTTATTTATATTATTTGTAATATCCATAAAATAAAAATTATACAAAATAAACATTAAAAGTAAAAAGAAAAAAAAAAAAGAAAACTATATGTGCAAAACCCCAATATTTTTTAAGAACAAGAGTTTAATGCCTAAGAATCCAATCATGGGTGCTTTTGGGAGCACACCAAGCAAATAGTGTTAAAGGCTCTTGCTCTTATGTTGCGTTTGGTTAATAGGAATAGAATTGGTATTATTCCTTTATTACTATAAAATAGCTATTGTCTCATTTGATTTATAAAAAAATTATTATAAAAAATATTTATTTGATATAACATAAATAAGTAGGACATCCATATTCCTTTAATTCACTAGAATGAAAGCATGTTTCTTTACAAAAATAGTCCTAATCATAAAATAAAGAAATGATTATTAATTTTTAGTCTTATTTTATTACAGTAAATGAAACGTGTGCTTAGTGAAACCAATGATTTTGGGGGATCTTTCGCTATTGAATAAACAAAATAGAATATTGGTACATTATGCGTGCGAGTGCACTTTGCATGTGAAGAGTTATCACGAGATGCATCCAATAGTGAAAATTATATTGGCATGTACCCTCAGCAAATGGAGTTATCTAAAAAGAATGCATTATCAAATTAATCATTATAGCTGTGCTAATAAATAAAATAGAACAATCACAATAGATAGGGAAAGTACCATGAAATGAATGCATTAGTCAAGCTAATCATGATAAGCAGTGGAGCTGTCAAAGATGTATGAGCCTGCCTTTTATATCTTTATAAGGACATTTTCTCAAAAATTGAAAAAGTTAGACTTTGACTGATCCGGATTTGTTAATTAAGAAAATAATATTATTGAAAATAGACCGAAATTTAAAGAAAAGTCAGAATTTTTTTCTTTTTTCTTTAAAACGAAATCTTTCTTTAGTCATGAGTTTTATTGTTTATTTATTTATGGACCTTTCAGTTTGAAGCTTTCATTATTGGGAGATAAATTATAGTAGAAGGCATCAATATTTAGGGTAAGTTCATCTAATATAACAATATTTTAAGTAATTAAAAGGGTATCAATATTTCACAAATCACAACTTTTGATTAGTTTTCAATTAATTTTATAAAATTTTTATTAATTATCAATTATTAATACATTATTTAATCCATTTTATAAAACGTTGACACTATTTTTTGAAATGTTGATACCTTAAATAAATTTATCTCCAAATGTTGATTCCCCATTTGAATCACTTCAAACGTTGATATCTTAAATAAACTTACTCTCAAATGTTGATATCTTTCTATGTAATTTAGTCATTTTGGAAGTTTTCGTCTTCGACTTTTCTTTTTCTTGATCGGTTTCTTTCTAACCTTGTCAAATGCCAAGATTCTTCTTTTACCTTGTTTTTTCATTAAACTAACATCTAATACTAATGTCCAAAAAAAAAAAATCTAATACTATATACGACGCAACGAGATAATTAAGATTTGTTATCATGTTCCATTGATTCGTACATGAATGCTGAAAAATGATCTTCAATTACCTATTGATTCTATGAATACCTAGATAATTGATATCCAAATTCGAATAAAACGAATAAATTCAAAAATTTGGGAAAATAAAGAGCAAGACGACTCAAACTTTGTAATTCTAATGATTATTCTTTTACTCTAAGACATACATTTATATATTTAATGAAATTTACCAAAAAGGACAATTCCTAAAAGTCTACACACATAAAAAAAATTAATTAAATTACAAAATAAATATCATAGACAACACATGAATGAAAGTTTCTAAAAAGCCTACAAACATAAAAAAAAATAAAATAAAATAAAGGAAGAAATTAATAACATAGACGGCACATAAAGGATAGTTCCTAAATAGTCTACAAACATCAAAATAATTAAAAATGATAAATAAATGCCAATTTATTTATTTCCCATATTTGCATAAAGCATTGACTTTCTTCCACCACACCATTCTCTCTAGGTTTGCCAAAATTTGCCCTTGAATTTTCACTAAGTTACACAAGAACCAATTAGAATTAATTAGACAAGCCTCAAATAAATCGATACAACCTCGATTAGTGGACCCATGCTACTTCATAGCCAATCCATTTTGCACATTGCTTGAACCTATTTCCATCTTTTCCAAAATGGTGCTAATAGACTGGAAAATGTTATTCCTTAGTCTATCATCTTCAACATCTCTAGGAGTCATATAATACTTCCTAACAACCAAATTCTCTTTTCCATCACCAATTACATAATCATGTTCAACATAATTAATATCAATAATTTTCCAAAAAAGAAAAATTCCTAAAAATTCTACAAACATGAAAAAATAATAATAATTAAAAGACAAAATAAATGATATAGACGACACATAAAGAAAAGTTCCTAAAAACTATATAGACATCAAAATAATTGAAAAGGATAAATAAATGCCAATTTATTTCTTTCTTAAATTTGCATAAAACATTGAGATTCCTCCATCATGTTGTTTCAGTTTTTCTTCTGTATTCGGTGGTTCTGGTATTCCGCATTGTTGATTTCCTTGCTGCACTGTTTTTTATTTTTTAAAGAAGAGTCGCCTGGGTCTTGGTCTTATATGTCCAGCATATGAATGTAGTCCTCTCTCTCTCTTTCGAGTTGTATTTTGGAATCCAAAACCTTTGATCTGTTCGTGAATCATGGTTGAATAGTGTTTGGTTTCAAACGAGTTTTTTTTTTTTTTTTTCATCTTTTATCCTTTTCTTTTGGGATAATGTAATAAGTGGAACCTGAACTTTAACAAAATATGCAATTAGGTATCTAAACTTTTAAATTAATCAATTAGTACCTGAAAAACTTTGAAATTGATGAATTTAATACCTAAAAGAACTTGATAAAGATACTATTGGCATACATGAAAGATTTTTTCAAGTACTAAATTCATCATTTTCAAAGTTAAGTTACTAAATTAATCAATTTTAAAGTTCAGGTATATAATTACATATTTTATCAAAGTTCAGATACCATTCATGAATTTATTTTTTATTAAATAATATGAATAAATAGTTTTAATAATATTATTTTATTTGAATAATTAATTATGAAACTATAGAAATTTATCATGTCTCTATTTATTATTAATATAAAATAAAGAGATATTAGTTGATATATCAATACTAAATAAACCTTCGAATGCTGGTGTAGATCATATTATTGAGTCAACTTTGCTTCATTCAATTCATCATGTCATAAACTAGAGTAGAATTTTGAGAATTTTTAATTTGTGTATTAGAAAAGAAAAGTTTTATTTTTGAAAATTTTTAATATGATATTGAGATAACTTAGTGGCTAAAACAAGTAACTTGGAATTAGGGTTTGATTTTGAAATTGGGGGTCCTGATGGAAATCAATTGCTTAAGAATTTTTGGATGTAGAATATAATGAATATTATCTTTTAGGAGATTTATGAATTTTCATTGCAAGAAGAAATGAATAACGTTTCGTGTGTAATTTTGGCATGGAATTTAGTAAGCTTGGCACCTTCAATTTCATGAACCAGCATGTGTTGGTGATTCTCTATTCAACCATCAATATAATATAAGTACATGTTTTGTGGAAATTGTGTCCATGTAATGGAGGAATATATCTCCATTACATTGATTTATATAATCACTATTTTATGATTCATATTCAACCAGTCAAATGGAAGGCAAGGAAATCATCAAAGCCTTTGGATGATCTGTTTTTAGCGTTCATTAAACGTGATCAACACACCAGTTGAAATCACAAGAACATAATTGCACACAAGCAATTAATTAAAAAAAAAAAAAACTCTCTTAAAGTTTTGTAATTTGATATAAAAGTAATGTCTAGGTTAACAAGAAACTAGTTTGTAACTATTTATACTATGAAAAAAAGCCCTAAAAAGATAATTCGTAAAAGATAAAGACAAGATATAGGCTAGTACAAAGCTGGTAGCTTTGGAACCAGCTTTAAAAATTCATCGCTTACTGGATGCCATGAAGGCCGGCTCAAGGCCGACAGCTTAGACTTCAAAGCCAACAGCCTTGCTTTCAAAGCTAGCAGCTCTAATTCCGGCTTACACCTATATTCCAAGGATGATTTGTCTCTACTATATTATTCTCCCTCTTTTGTAAAGAACCCAACCTCGAGTTCTCATCTGGATGGAATGGGAATGTATCAACCATTTTGTTCTATATTCTTGACCTGTGCTTCCACTTGATAAGAAACTCCTGCAAGAACCAAATCCATTGCCCATGCCCATCTTTGCCAAGTCGAGTTTGATCATTCAGATGCTTCAAAACACCGCAATTTGAGTGTAGAACCAACTCATTACTTTTTTCACTACTCCTAGCATGTCTTCACTATTCTCCTCTTCTACTGCCACCATCTGTCTTAACATGAGCAAGTGCATAACTCAAGGCTCCTTCATCTCTCATGCTGAATGGATGTTAGTCAGAAAAGAGTGTCCATCTGATTTGACTACTTTGGTATATTTTACTACCTTCAAGGGCAGCAAAGTGTATTTCATATCACCCTTTTCTAACCTGTACACATTCTCCCTTCCCACATACTGGGCATCTACATCATACTACCAAGGCCTTCTCAACAACAAATGACATGCCTCCATATCCACTATATCACAATAGGCCTCATCTTCATATTTACCTATCGAGAATGGTACTTTACACCTCTCCTTCACATTAATCCTTTTAGCTGCTTTGATCCACCTTATAGTGTATGGGTTAGGGTGTTTCTCTACTGGTAAACCCAATTGCTTCACAACTTCCCCATCAATAATGTTCTCATAGCTGCCTCCATCAACAACTGGGTCAAACACCTTCCCATCTATTGTACACCTACTACAAAACAAATGGAATTGTTGAGTGTTATCCTCCTCCTTAGATGCCAACATCAGTTTCCTGATCACATAAGTTTGCTCAACCTCTCTATCTTCATCATACCACTCATCATCACCATCAGGTTCACATATCTCCTCATTCCTCTCAACTATGTTGACTCCTTTCCTATTAGGGCATTCATTTGACCGGTGACCCAACTGATTACATCTATAACACTTACCCAAAATTAGCTTAGCATAGGGATTATTCTGCTTTAGAGTGTCTTTAACCTCAACAGGCTTTTTACTAGCAGCTTTGTCATCTTCTTATCACCACTCATGCCTTGTTTCTCTTCAATATTGTCATTCTTTTCAACCAGAGATTAACCCGAATAATCATTTCTAAATCTTCTACTACCACCATCAAATTTTGTTACCCTTCTCTTGCCACATCAACTCTTCTCTAAGTGCCATATTCTTTGCCTCACTCAAATTCCTCAAAACACTGACTCCAATTTTATTCTGAATTTGGAATTTTAACCCATCAACATATCTAGCAACCTATTGACCCTCACTCTCTCTTAGATCATTCCTCTCCGCTAATCGCACAAACTTTGTAGTATATTCATGTATAGTCCTTTATCCTTGATGACATCGTTGATATTGCTGAAAGAGGATCTACTCATAATCAGGACATAGAAAATCCCTTTGCAACAACTGTTTCATCCTATACTAGGTTCTCACTAGTTGTCTACGCTCACGGTATCTCTTGTTCTGTAGTCTCTCCCACTAAGCAAAAGCTCCCCCCTTCAACTTGCAAGCAACTAATCTCACTCTATGGTCCTCTGGCATTTCCATATAATCGAAAAATCGATCTACTTCCGCCAACCAGTCTAAGAACTCTTCAATATTCATATTGCCATTAAAGCAAGGGATATCAACCTTCAAACGGAAATCCCTTCCATCACCATGATCGTATCTTTAGTAATTCTGCCTGTATTTACCACCACCGTCATCACCTTGATCATGACCATCGTAATTTCATCGATTTCTTCCACCTCCATCACCACCCCTCCCTTGCGATCGTCTCTCATTACACAATAATTCATCCTCCTCATCAGAAATCTACGCCCATTGATTCGCAGCGGCAGGTCTATTGATTAGACCGCCAAAGGCTTCTCTTACCCCCGGTCGTCTCTTACCAACCTCCCTACTTCTGTTGACAACCTCTGCTAATGCGTCAAAACGCAGGACTAAATCCTCAAGAAGATCTTCAATCAATTGGATTCTTTGATCCATGGCTTCATTTGTCGCCCCAGGAACCTTAGCCCCTCGGACTCTCGTATCGTGTACACCGCCACGAGTACGATTGCTATCAGCACATTTACCTGAAGACATCTTTGCAGTATTCTAACCTTGCTTTGAAACAAACTAATGCAACGTAAAGCGTTCAAACAAAGAATTGCAATAATAGTAAGTCTTTTAGAGAAAAGAAATTCTCTAGAATTAGGGTTTCAATTAATCTAGAGGAGATTTGCAAATGATGCAAGAAGCTCGAGAATGGATATACTTCAAAATTTTGTCGTAGATGATACATTTTACTCCACAATTCTTAACATTCCTGATTGTAGGTTCACATTCCATCCTGGAGGACACTATCACAATTTAGGCAAATCTTTAATGTTGTTGATATATTTCATTCCACCTATATGAGGCACCTGCAAATCCAAAAGATAACTCGGGGTTGAGTTCTTTGCAAAAGGGAGAGAATAATGCAGAAGGCCTTGAAAGGTTGCTCAAAGCTAGCTCCAACGCTGCCGGCTTTAAAAGGAAGGCTGCCAGCCTTGCTATTTAAGCCGTCGGCCTTTGGCCGACATAGACTTTAGATCGGACGTGGATAGCGTTTTTGAAGCTACCAGCTTTGTTTTATCCAACTTTACATCTTCTATTTCGTTTTTAGAGTTTGTGAATTCCTGTGTATAGTTTAGAAAGCCCTAGTTTATGTTTTTAGACCTTATTTTACATATTGAAACTCAATTTCGGAGAGAGTTCTCTCTTTTAATTGCTTGTGTGCAATTGTGTTCTTGTGATTCTAACCAATGTGTTAATCACGTTTTGCTCTACCTTTTCCGTACTGCATCAATGATGCTAGCTTACACCTATATTCCAAGGCTGGTTTGTCTCTGCTGCATTAGAATTTGTGATTGGACGAAGGAAGTGGTGATGATTTAGACATGCATATTTGAAAAAAAAAAATTGAGTCTAGTTAATTTCTGGGCTTATATGCATTCTGCTCATGCAATCATTAATTGAACAAGGAAATGTTCTATCCCAACCTTTGGATTTTCATCCTGATAGGTATCTTAACCACTTTGTACCCTCATCCTGAAAGGCCTCTATTATCATACTCATATTGTTATGATTTTTTCAGTTTACTGTTTCTCACATTTATACGTCGAAACAATTCCAATCGATTTCTACCTATCTACAAAGTACAGATTATTTTTGTTGTTCCATAAAATCTTGCTTTGGAGGCTGACTTTACTATAAAAATTAATTATGGCATTTAAGTTCTGGATATGTACATGCATTACAAAATGTAGACATGAAATGCCTTTACTAGAATAAGAAAGCATAAACCCACGAGACAGAGGTTGAAAATCCTTAATAAAATAAGATAAAAAATCTGGACAAGAACAAGCAACACAAATTTAAGAGCCTGATCTGAATGCAAGGGTGGGGGTAACCGCTTTTAGAACGAAAACACCGAGGAAAATAGAGTTTGATGTTACACATCCTCCAGCACATAAACCATACGAAAGAAACATCCTAAGCAACCAAGTAAAACAAGTGCTGGCCAAAAAAAAAAAAAGAAAAAGAAGAAGAAAACCAAGTAAAACAAGTGAAAATAGATTTTTAAATATTAATCAACAATTGCAGGCCTTGGAGTGATTAAAGGCGTAATGAACCAAGTTAGTTCATAAACTAATAAGAATTCGACTCAATTTTATACAAGTTCATTTAGAGAATAATCGAGTCAAGCTCAAACTCAAGTAGCTCTAGTAGTTTGTCAAACCAAGCTTGAACTTTATATTTTTACCTTGATTGGTTCAAGAGCTTAATTAAGCTCGAGTTTAATATAAATTTTAACCAAGTTTGATTTTAGTTGAATATTAATGTTATTTAAATTTTAATTAAAAAAATATACATTTTTAATAAATTTAACTTAAAAGAATTTAATTGAATCGAGTTCAAGATTATGCAGTGCCATTTCAAGTTAGGCTTGAACTTTGAGTTTTAAAATTTTAAGTTAAGTTTTGGGCTAAATTAGATAATCAGGCTTAAAATTAATAATATTGGGTCCATTAACTAACTCTAGGCCTAAATTAAATAAATTGACTTATATCATCCTTTAAAATCTAAAATGGGCTTAGTTGATATTTTAGGGTCCAATTTTACTAAATGACTTGAAAGTGAGCTTTATTGGTTAAAATGGGCTTAGTTAACATCTTAGGGTCCATTAATCCATTCTTTGCTAAATTGGCCTATTTAAACTTGAATGGGCCTATTCTACTACATATGAGCTTCCCTTAGAAATTTAAGGGTCATGTGACTTAAAGTCAAGCCACTTACCAAATTTATGTTTTATGGGTTTAAATTTTAAAATTGGGCCTAAACTCAAAATATTGAAGTCAATCATCTACTTCTAGGTATTAAATTACCTACTGAGCTCAAATTCAACAAATTAGGCCCAAAAGTATTAAACACAATTATTGGACCTATTTAGGAATTACAAGACCCAATAGCCTAAGTTAGGATCTAAATTCGTTTCCATGGCGCTTATATCCAATTCTTAGGTCCAACATCCAATTTTATTCAAATTAGACTTAATGTCAATTTTATAACCATAGAAACCATAAATTCGATCAGATATAATTTTATAACCATAGAATATAGATAAAGGTGGAAACCCTAAAAACAAAATAATTAGAAAGACCTTTTACTATAACAATAGGAGTTTTTGAAACCTAATTATCTCGAAACACTACACAAAATAGTTTCCGTACCCGAATATTAGCACATAAATCAAGGCAATGTAAACGGATAATAATTTAATAATAAAATGATATTAAATTATTTTTTTCAAAATTTTATTATATTTTATTGATTTATAAAAACATCGGTTGAATCGAATTTTATGTGCATCTAATTTTCTACCAATATTGTTTGTCTCATTCCATTACTATTCATTATACTTTACAAGTACCATTTCTACTATTTTCTACTATTCACTCTAACACTTATATCATCTTACTGTTACACCTATACACTTACACCTTTTCTCTTCTTACATGCACTATACTTAATATCATACTTTTTATAACCAAACATACTTTTTTTCTTAATTTCTCTCTCTCTCTCTCTCTACCCTCTCTTAATCATGCTTGCCCCTCTCATTTCCCTCTCTCACTTGATTTTTTCTTTCATTATTTATTCATCTCATTCTCTATAAATACTCCCTAACTTTCTCAGTTTCAACACCTTACATAACACTTAAACTCTTAAACCCAAGAATTCTCTCCTCTCCTCCTTCTCTAAACATCATCACCACTTCCCTCCTTTCCCTACACCCTTCGGCACTCTCTCTCTTCCTCACCATACACACATTTCATTGCTTTATTTTTAAGTAAACACTCTAAACACCCCTTTATTATGTTAAATGAGTCATTATTAGTCTTTATGCATATTCCCATGGAAGATCTCCCCATGATGCTCAATACGATGAATGGAAATGTAAGAATTCATACTTGATTCTTGTTACATATGTGTTAATGTTCATTTACTTACATGTATGCTAATTTAACTTTTATATATGAATTTATATGTATAGATATATGTAATCTTTAGAGCCGATTGCTCACAAGCCTAACATTTTATGTTCTTTGCATTCTTACAATTTATTTTCTTGCAAAGTTCATTTTACATGTTTAGAGACCTTTTCTCAATCTAAGAGTCGAACTTGTTTATATTCAAGTCATAAGGGGACTTGTTTATTTCAAAATTCGAGGGAGCCTTGTCTTAAATCTAAGACTTTCATTTTACTTTATATTATCTTTATATTTATAATTCATTGTCAAGAAATTATTTCTTTTATGTTCATTTTATGTTTCATTGCCTAAGAAATTTATTTTTATGATTCATATACATAATATGCTCCTAGTGATGTTATGATGGTAACCAAATGATTTTTAAATTTACAATGCTATGATGGTCAACAGTTTCTAAATTAGAAGTAAGAATAAGATAATGATAATAGGATTATTATGATATTCACTTACTAATTTAGAAGGCATAGCATACAATGGGAGATTAATGTAGTTGTGAACCTCTACACTATAGCAATTCTTTGTTATATAAAATATTTTCAAAAATTTAGTTTTAATACAAGGAAAACCATTTAGTAAAAGAGAAATTTGGAAACAAAACTCTATCCCCTAAAATTTTAAAAATGCCCTAACACATGTAAACAAATGAGGAGGTGAAACATTGATTTTTCTCCTCAAATCAACTTGATTTTAATGTTTTAAAAATAATCAAACTAACTAACAATTCATGCTTAAAATTTTATTACAATATCGAGACCTAAACAAAAGCCAAGAAAAGTTTCAACTTTAAAGTTTTTTATTAAAACATGTGAGTTTATTATTTTGAAAATAATCAATTAAAAAATTGCCACAAACGCCTTTTTATGCCATAAATCTTAGAGCATGAACAAAGTGTGAGACTTCATTTTTCAATCTTGATTTACTAGTTTTGAAAGTTATGAAGTGATCACACTAAAAAGGTTTGATTTTCTACCAAAATAAATGAAGTGTTTAACCTTTATTATGAAGATTTCTTTAAGAAAACTTTTATGAGTAACACCACTAAGACCATGACTATGTAATGAATTACTTTTCATGCTTCATTTATATTTGAATATAACAATAATAAAAATACACCTTAGAGAGTTTTACATAGAGTGAAATCTTTAGAGACCTTATAGACCTCCTATGATCAAAAGAACCCTAAGAATAGATAAGGCATTCGAAATAGGCAGGTAATGACTACTCATATGCAAATATGAGAGTTAAAATGACCTAGTTATGACTTTTATAAGGTTTAAACTAGGCAACTGAAAAATCTTTGGTTATTTCTTTTGTTCAGATAAGGAAGAATCGAAGGCACCCTTTCCGGAGGACTACTTCAACTAGGAACATATTATCATGACTGAGTGAGTTTTTCCCTATTTATGTGTATCTTTTTTTCCATGTAAATAGTCGCATTAGTTGATAGAGAAAAGATTAGAAAATGAATATGTTTATGGGGATATTATGGGAATATGTTTATACATTGAAGTGCATGACCAAAGAATCATAAGCATATAAAAACCTTGATGTGTTGTTTAATATGTTATGTTCTTCATTCCATTGATATGTTTATGTTATAATTGTTTAAACACCCTTTAACTTAATGTTAATATGGTTAGGAAGAATTAAAGAAATTGATCACGCATCTCATATCATTGAGTCACATTGCTTTTGCTACTACTCCTATGCGTGGGACCGGATGGATGACTAATGGTACATAAAGTACAAGCCCTACTCTAGCTTGAGGAACGACCATGTTAAGAGAATACGATCTCATGGAGGAGTCTTGTTGGATTGATCACTATGGGTTGACGTTTGGGGACTAGTAGTAGTAGTCACAAGGACCCCCTCTTTCAAAACAATAGTAGTCACAAGGAGCCATTTTTTCATAGCATTCCCAACCTTTGTCATGGATGGCACAAATTTGTACTAATATGGCTTTCGAATGGCCATATGTATTTTGTTGATCATGTGTTTATTGCATTAGCATATCATATGCTTGTTTAACAGACTTGTTTAACTTTTATCTATATGGTACGTATTACAAGAACATTCTTACTAAGCATATTGTAGCTTACATCCCTATTGATTTTTGTCATCACTGGAATACCTTTGGCTCTACCTAAGATAGCAATGCCCAAGGTAATTGTTGGTAGATTTCGAATAGCTTTTGAAGGAAATTTACATGATGATTTTGGAATAGAGTTTTATCAAAATCTCTTGTTTAGACTTTTTGTTTTTAGAGATACTTTACGGATGACTATAATATTATTTGTGGATTTACCGGCGGTATGCCCCTAAGAAATGTAAATTACAATGTTTAAGTTTATTATAAATAGATCTCTTGCATGCTATTTGTTGTTATTAATATGAAGTGCACCACTCCACCGATGTCCCCCTCATTGTGAAGTATGTCTTATACATAATACGAAAGCCTTTGCGTGACTAAGGTAATCATTCATGGGTTTCCGTATTATGTATGGTGAGTTATCATGTTTAGGGTAAGTACCCCTTGGGAAATGACACTCATGACCTTAAATAGTACAAGACTTAGATATATTCTTGTTGGGCTTAATTTAGCATCCCTTAACTAGTTTTTATCTTGTCATTTCCATGTGATCTCTAGAAAAGAAAATATGTGTGCAATCAAATTTATTCTTCATCAAATTACGCTCTCTAATATTTATAAACTGGTTTTCTCATTTGCTAAACACATCAAGCTACAATGTCAACATATAAGGAACTTGGCACAACAAAATGAAATTCAGACCAAAGGAGTAGTTCAGATATATATATATATATATATATCAAAGTAGTGATTGCGAAAAAATTCTAGCAATTCAAAGAAGCTTTAAAATTACAGATTAAGAAGGGTGTTAAAGGATAATTTGTAATTTTATATGGTGGTGAAAATTTGCTTAGCCATGAAGCAATTTACCAACTTCCAGCTATTGTACAACATTAATGAGGCAAGGACAACTATTATACATGAGGTGGTAGCAATATTGATTGAGTTGTATTTTACTCTTCACTGCCTAGGACTTTAGCTGCCTTTTTGGCTCTATAAAACGATATTTACACCATTTGTAATGTGATAATATATGAGATAAGAAATTGTCATAATACTTGCAACTCCGCTCCATAATCCATTCTCTCTTCCTTTATATATATATGTATATTTAAATTCCTTCAATTAATATAATTTAATTTGTACCCAACATATTTTTGGTATTAGAGCTAGGTTCCTTTCACTATAAATATACCTATACACTTAAACACTAAATACACAAAGCTTAGCAATGGCATCAGCAAGCAATAATGATGCATTCAAGTTTTCCTAATAAGTTATTCCTTTGTTTATTAATGAAAAATTTTGTATATAAAGTACTATGATGATGACATTAATTATCTTACGGGATTTGTGGGATATTGTTGAGGAAGGTTACAAAATTGTTATTACTAGTCCAAAGATAAAAGTAACGTGGACATTATCTCAATGAAGAAAGCATAAAAATAATGTCATGAAAGATAGTAAAGCACTATCTTTCATACAACAAGGGGTTATTCAATCAATTTTACCATGAATCATGGGTGCAACCACATCACATGACACTTGGGAAATATTAAAGAAGCAATATGAAGGACACAATAAGGTAATATTAAGCAAACTCTAAAATTTGTGGAGAGAGTTTGATAATTTATATTTGAAAGATAATGAGGAGGTGCAAGAGTTCTTCTCAAGAGTTACAAATATCATTAATTAGATTAGAGGTTATGGTGATACAATTCCATATAAAATAATTGTAAAGAAAGTCTTGAGAACTTTTCTAGCCAAATTTGAGGATATAGTTGCTGTCATTGAAGAATCTAAAGATTTATCACAATTGTCTTTGGATGAGCTTATAAGACCGTTAGAACCCCATGAGACACATATGAGTAGATATTCTACTCAGAATCTAGAGTAAGCTTTCTATTCGAAAGTTAACATTTATAGGCAACGAAGTACCTCACAAGATAAAAATGTAATAGTGTTGGCAGTTCCTCCAACTCTACTTGTGGACGTGGTAGATATTATAATTTGAGATGTTGTGGTAGAGGAAGAGAATTCAACATGAGAAATAATTTATTTTAGTGCAGCATATGTAATTAATACGGGCTCGATTCCAAGGGTTGTCGTTTTCAATGTAAGAGTTGCAAAATCCCAACCATTCTAATAGGATGTTATTATAACGATTGAGAAGAAGACAAAATTGCAAATTTTTCTAAAGAAAATCAAGATAAAAGGGTATTTTATTCTTGTATGAATGTTGAGCAATCATTTGACAGTATATGGTATGTTGATAGTGGATGTAGTAATCACATGATTGAGAATAAGGAGCTATTTGTTGAGTTTAATGATAAATTTAAATCAGAAGTAAAACTTAGAGATCAAAAAAAGCATGAAATTTCTAGAAAAAAGGAGTTATTGTTATTGGCACTAAGGGATGTAATTCTAAACTGATTTATGACATTCATTATGTCTCTAAATTAACTAAGAGCTTATTGAGTGTTGGCCAATTATTGCAACGAGGTTATGTTGTGAATTTTGATAATGGTGAGTGTGTTATTATTGGTAAAGTTAAGATGAGTATGAATAAAGTTATTCCTTTACCTATACCTCTTAACTAAGAATATTCTTTACAAAGTTTGAAAAATGGTGAATCACACTTATGGCATTTAAGATAGCCAAGTGAATATTAAGAGACTTCATTTGTTGAAAATGAAAAATATGGTTATTAGGTTGTCAAATATGTCATCTGTTGAGAAAGTATATGAAGAATGCATATATGGAAAAATGCATTACCTGCCACTCTAAAAGACATAATACAAAACTAAAGCTCCTTTGGAGTTGGTTTTTTCTGATATGTCTAGCCCAATAAGAATGCCATCCTTAAATGGTAATAGCTATTTCATCTTTGGGAAAAGGCCTCATTTGGTATTTGAACTTTAACAAAGTGGACAATTAGGTACCTAAACTTTTAAAATGTCCAATGTCAAACCTAACTGAACTTTTCATGCCCCTAGACACTATCCACTCAATTTTTGCTTAATACATGTCATCTACTTCAAGAAACAATTAAAGAGTGGGAATAATGAAAAGGGGCACAAAAAGTTCAATTAGATATAAAATTATACTTTTTAAAAATTTAAGTATCTAAAAGGGCACAAAAAGTTTAATTAAATATGAAATTAAATCTTTCAAAAGTTCAAATACCTAATTGTCCACTTTGTCAAATTTCAGGTATCAAAAAGCGCATTTTCTTTTATCTTTGTTATTGATGATTATACAAGGATTTTGTCGATATATTTTCTAAAGCAGAAGTTGGAAGCATTTTCATCTTTCCTTAATTTAAAGCTTTGATAAAAAGAAAAAGTGGATACAAGTTGAAAATTTTGAGAATTGATCGTAGAGGTAGATATACATCCAATGAATTCCAAGACTATTGCAAAGATGTAGGAATGAAGAGGCAACTAATTGTGTGGCATAATTTATAGCAAAATGATATTGTTAAACGGAAAAATTTGTATTATGGTGGAGATAGGTAGAAGCATGTTGACGCAAAAGGGTCTTCTAGATAGCTACCTATAAAAGTAGTTCTCAATAAAACTCCTTACCAAGCTTGGTATAAGACAAAACCTTTAGTTAATCAGATGAAGATTTTTGGATGTTTGACATATTCTCTCATTCCATTACAGAAGATAGAAAAATTTGATGAGGAAGGAGAAAAGTATATTTTCACTAGCTATAATAATGAATCCAAAGGTTATCACCTATTCAATCCAAAGAAAAATGAGTGGATTTTTCTAGAGATGTCATATTTGATGAAAATGGATCATGGGATTGGAAACAAAAGTCTCCTATTGTTGAAAAAATTTTACCTCGAAGATCTAATGTTGTACAGCCAGATTCTCAATCAAGTTTGTGACCAAGTTCTCCTGATGCTCCAAGTACATCAACACTAGTAAGTGCACAAGAGTTCTATTCAGAATCAGAAAGTCTAATAAGGAAAGTACACTCCTTACATGATTTTTATGAATCTTATGAGTTTGCATTTTTCACTTGTGAATCAAAAAAGAATAAAGAAGCAGTAGAAGCAAAAATATAGATGAAGACATGATAACTATCGCTATGACAAAGAATCCAGTATATCATGAAAAGACAAAACACATCAAGCTACAATATCGAACTTAGTACAATAAGTTAAAATTCAGACTAAAGGAGCTGTTCGATGATATATTTACCAAAGTAGTGATCGTGGAAAATTTTGAGCAACTCAAAAGAAGCTTTAAAATTACACATCAAGAAGGAGTGTTGAAATATAATTTGTAATTTTATATGGCGGTGAAAATTTGTTTAGCCGTGAAACAATTTACCAACTTCCAGCCATTGTATTAATGAGGCAAGGACAACTATTATACATGAGGTGGCAATAATATTGATTGACTTGTATTTTGCTCTTTACTGCCTTGGACTTTAGCGGCCTTTTTGGCTCTATAAAAAGGCATTTACACCATTTGCAATGTGATGATATATGAAATGAGAAATAATTGGCATAATATTTGTAGCTCCTGTCCGTAATCCATTCTCTCTTCCTATGTATATATTTTAATTTCCTTCAATTGATATAATTTAATTTGTACCCAACACGCCTTCTGTTGCGGGAGCAGTCCCTGTCTTCTCCTTACTCTTATTATTGTTTTTGGTATTTGACCTTTTGTTGTTGGAACGTTCCTCCATCTTCTCCTTACTCTTACTATCGTTTTTTGTAATTAACCTCTTATTGTTCGAATGTTCCTTCATCTTATCCTGACTCTTACCGTTTTTGGTATCTGCCCATCTGTTGCAGGAGCGTTCCTATAGACATTGCCTGCAGCAAATCATAGTTTTTTCACATAAGTTGAATTTGATAGCTGCTGCAAGGCTAAGTAAAAAGGCAATGGTGCCAGAAGCAATGATTCCAAGTTTTATAAACTCGGAATGAGCTTGAGTAGTTGCTGATAGTGGTGTTTGTGGAACTAAGAGTGTTGTAAAAGGGTATATGACCGAGTCCTCAGAAAGGTGGTTAGCTTCAAGGATGCGCTGGCTATCCACTTTTAGATGGGTATTAATGGATGTGATGGTGTCCCCTTCCCTTACAACATAACTATATAACGAGGTTATTCCATTAGTTTGTTGTGTATGTGTAGGACATGCGCATCTAAGGGGGATGTTCAGGCTGTTGCCTATGAGCAAACTATTGCCAGGATTCATAACTTGTATTCCCTGACACGTTGCTAGACCCTGAAATGTGTTATTGGCCAAGGAGAAATAAGAAGAGTCATCTGGGCCAACAACATAATTAGTGACTCTGAAATAGTAGGACAAATCGCTCTGACAAGTGCAAGCAATAGGGACATAAACAAGCTGGTTCCATTCAACAACCTCGTCGGGGTTCCGATTGTAGTTAGGATTGGCTTGAGCTATGTCGTTGGTATCGACGCTCAACAGTGATGCCATTGCGGAGAGGGTATTGTAAGGATATTGAGGCCTAATGATAAGGTTTGTCCTGCAACTGCTGGTCCGTTATTGCAGTTGTAACCAAAGTAGATAGCGGCATTAGAATTGCTATAGCATGCCGCCTGTGGATCACCGATATAGAGTTGCTGTGCTTCAGCCAGTGAAGCGTAAATGGTGATGAGTACACCAACTTGGGAGAATAGGTATAGGAATTCCATTTTTGGGTTAATATGGAGGAAACAAGAGTGCATATACTTGTATTTATTTAAAGTGAGAGAAACATAATTCAATGGCTAAGCCATGTGTGAAGGATTGATATGGAGTAAACAAGAGTTGTATGGATATTTAAAGACAACTACATTAACTAAAGGTATCTTAAAGATAGCTAAATTAGCTTGTTGGGTCCTCAAAGCATGTGCCATAGGAATCAAACGACTTGACTCATATCTCAAGTCTTTATTAATGTTGGATTAATCCCTATTATAAATTCCCTAACTTTATTTTATAATTGATACCGCATATTATAAGATATTTATTTAACTGAATCATGACAAAATGAAATAAAAAAGAAAAAAAAAAAACACAGTTGTTTGGACTTTTTGCTTGAAAAGTTTTGATGGCCTAAAGGAAGGGGGGGAGAAAAAGGACTTTGATGGCATACGACATATGAAATCTAATTTAATGGCTAATGGACATGCGGGTCTTCTTCTTGGACTGCGGAACCTTCGCGCACATGGGGGCAACTACGTTTTTATTATTATAATTATTTTCTTTTTCGTCGACACTACAGTTTTATTTTAGTGTTATTCTTTTCGGTTGTGATTCCGTCGTGAACCTCGGATGTTTCGAAGCAAACTGGAAATGTGTGACATTGGGAAGAGGGTTTGGATCACGTGGGAATTCCTTTGACAACTCGTGTGCCTTTAACTCTGATCCCTGGAGTAATTTTAAGTGTGTTTTTTTCTATAAAAAAAAAATATATATATATACATATAAGTAGTTTAAATTGAGATTAAAAAAATATATTTCTCTATTTATCAATAATTATTAGTATTAGGGTGATTTCCTAACTTCAAGTGCTAGAATACTTCTCAAATTCACGACAATTGTTTAGATTGGATTGTGTCATGTGATGATAATATTAGATAACATGTTTATCAAGTCTAAATTTTGATTTTCAGTTTAATTTTCTTTATCCGATTTATGTCAAACTCTAACCAATTTGACATAAACCATCAACTATGAATTAAAGAAAATATCTTTATCTTTTAAAAATTTAGAGTTGCCACCTTCCTAAAGTCGGGAAAAAAATAAATTAGGATCAATGAATAGGTTGACCATAATTTTGTTACTAATCCAAAAAATTACTTTTCAAAAAAATTAACAAAAATTCATGAGTCCGAAAGCTATTTTATTAAACCTATTTCTATTGATTACCACCTTTACTTTCCAATTATAGATTGTTCCCTAAATATCCTCAATTTTATTATGGTTTACAAAATAAGACATATCTATTAAGATTTACAAAAGAGGTAATTAATATTTACATGCAATTATTAACTGTAGCATAAAAATAGCAACATTTACAACATTACATCAATTTCATGAAATATATATATATATATATATATTTTAGATTTTAAGTCACTCGTTAGGTGCCTTTGTACCCCTTATTCGAATCAAATGATATGTATTCTTTTTAGAAAATTTTAAATTGTTAGTTATTTTTAATCTTCTAAAATTCTTTTCGTTGTAAATTTATTAAGTTTTATTAATTTTATGAAAACTAAATTTTTTATTATGAACCCTAAATCTATCAACTTAATTTTTATCAATTTTATGAAAATTGATTTTTCTAAGTGACAACCAATTTTGAATATCAAATTACATATCTTCACATGCACATTGTAAATTGAATCACCATAAGGATGTCAATATTCAACAATATCATCAGAATATCAATTTAATGTTGCCATGAACACATGAATGATGAAATATTCACAAGATTCAATAACATAGTATATTACCTATTAATGACAAATTTTGGTCAAATCGTATATTGAATGCCATGGCTTTATTAAAAAATTTCATGTTATAATGTTAATACAAGATACTGATACAGTTTATACATGGTAAAAAAAATCACATATTCAAAACATCAATAGAACATACTATAGTGAAAATCAAATTTTTAGTTTCATGGTTAAAATCACATATTCAAAACATTAATATAACATACTATGGTGAAAATCAAATTTCAAGTATCATGGTTAAAATCTCATATTCAAAAGAAACATGTCATCATTAATCATATTTATGCATCATAATATCAACTATTCATGAAAATCATGATAAGAACTACAAAATTTCGTAGGATACAAGCTCTAGGAATTTTAATCTATAAAGAAAAATTACAAGTCAATTATTTATGAAATTAATTAAAACTATTATCATTAGTTAACTATATTTTGAGTTTTCAAAAACAACCAACATATCATACATATAATGTTATCGCAAATCAAATCATAATAAACAAATATTTACAAGGGTTAAAATTATCATACATGGTATATCATATTTTTATTCAAGATTTTCATATTAAACCATTAGAACAAGATAGCAGTACATGTATCACGTGAATCAAATGATTTTATATATATAAATATATAAAATAGGGTGAATCAAATATTTATAAAATTACATATGAGTCAAAAAGGCAAATTTTATTACAACTTGTAGTCTAAGAAAATCAAGAGATAAATATTCATAAAAGCCAACAACCTTGTAGTCTAGTGGCATCTGGTCTAGGTCTTCATCTTGAGGTATCAAGTTCTAATCTTTGTATTAGTGTTATAATGACCCTATGTGGCCGCATTTTAATAGCCCTTGTGGCTACATATATATATATATATATATATAAATCATTACTTACATTTCCAAGACAACTTATCAGAATTTTTATGATTATGGTATTATTATTGTTATGACTTATTATTTACCATCATCATATAAAAACCAAAGAAATAGGCAAGGAAACATATCTGATGTACATCAGGGACGTGCGCTGGACAGGGACAGGATTGGACAGATCCGGGTTGGATCTTAGTGCAATTTACGGCGGAGGGTGAGTCGCGTAAAGCCCAACGACGAGAAGGCACATCGGTTGGGGATATGTCGGCCGGTACAAGGGAAAACCGGCGACTTGTCCAATGGGCTTGGCTTAAGCTAAAAACACTTGCTGGTTATGTTTTCAAAAGCAAGAGTGGTGGTGGTGGCCATGCTACATTAGTGGTTGGAGGGGTTTCTTGGCGAAATCTAAAGCTACAATCTTACAGAATTTGAACTCTTGGTGAAATTGGATCATGTTTAAGTATAGAAGAATCGTAGAGAAACATGACTAAATTAAATTTTTGGAGATTGAAGAATGAAAGAACAGAGAAATATATGACCAAGTTCACACCATCATGTTCTGGTTGTGCTCTGTTCAATTACAAAGGACTAAGGAGATCAGAGAGTTACATGATGAATATAATGAGTAGTGCTTCCCTCTTGTAAATCTGGAATTTTAAAGTTGTAAGATCAGATTGACAATGGAGAGGTGGCAGATCAAGGTTGGATGGATACAGGAATGCCAAGGAAGAGATGGTTGCCAATGCCTCCCAAGCAATCAATCTTAGGATATAGGAGCATCTATCATCGACACCAAAAGAAAGGACTAGTCATGTTTATATTGTGTTGTTCTAGAATTAAAGATGCTTTGTGAAACAAAGAGAAACATGAGTAAATAGAGTCAGTTGTGTTCCAGCCATGTTCTTTCTCATATGAAAAATTTCGACAGTTATAACTGCCAGTAGGTTACACAACTTATTTGTTAAGATCTGGAGATGCTTTCGAATGGGAGAAATTTAATGAGCTTTGTGAAGGATTACATAAATGGGCTTTTTGATACCATCTATAACCCAAAACCTTAAGGTAATAAATTAATGGATATTCCCTCTTATAAACTCTTCACGCAAGACCCATATTTTTCATGTGAGATTCTCATACTTATACCCTAACAATCTCATCCTCAAGTATGAGTCTCCACAATGAGGTAAGTCATATTCCCCCTCAAGAGTTATCAAATTGACTCCACTAGACTCACTTTATGAGTGACCTACTCATCATAGGCTTCATAAACGAGTCACACCATAATGCTCTTCTTTCCACATGGTAGGCCAACCATGGGAGTTTTCCAGCCGAGCCAGGCTTTAATATCAATTGTTAAGATCTGGAGTATGCTTTCAAAGGGGAGAAATCCAATGGGTTTTGTGAAGGATTACGCAAATGGGCTTTTTAACACCATCTATAACCCAAAACATTAAGGAAATTGGTTAATAAGTCTTCATTTCTTATAAACTCTTCACATAATATCCATATTTCCCACGTAAAATTCTCACACTTACATCCTAACAATAATTGTTGAGTTATAGATCCAACTCATATAGGTCTATAATAAGGAGATCTTAAATATATGTTATATATATATATATATATTTAGAAGACATTCAAATCAAGGGTATCCTAAGTATAGGACATTTACTTGGAAGAGGACTTGGAATAAGGAGATTTTTTTCAAAACAAAGGATATGAAATTGTTGTAAACCTGCATTTAGAGTTAAAGGCTAGCCTTTAATTTACTCGAGCCAGCCTATGTGTACCTGTTGGTTTTCCCTTTGTGTTGCATATATATTCTCTATTGTCTTACGGTTTGCATGGAATGAGTGTGTGCCTCTTCTCAAGCCTAGAAGGAGTATTCTAGAGAGACAAAGAGAGAAAAGAGAAAATCCTAGAGAGAGAAACTCTAGAGAAAGAAAACTTGTTCCTGTTTTGTAATCCACCATTTGTGGTGAAGTTTTGTGAGATCCACTTGAAGAAACAGAAATCCACCATCATGGTGATGAAATAGCAATCCATCGTTTGTGGTTATGATTGAGTGATCTATTAAAAAGATCTAGTGAAGAACAATTGTAATCCCGTTATATTTTTTGTAGTGGAAGATTTAAAGCGTTACTAGTCCTGTGGCTTTTCCTGCATTAGGTTTTCTACATTTTATCCTAGTTTTTTCATTGGGAAGAGAAGATCTAATCTCTAAGCATAGTTAATTAATATTGTTTGTTATTGTGATTAGGAATTAGGGCATTTTCTGCAAATATGATTATAATATCCCATGCAGCCCTCGTGTACTTGATGTTATTACAGAAAACTTAGTAAACTCTTGAAAATATCGGAGCAAACTGAAATCTATTTGAAATTTAGGGATTATTCTAAGCTTTCACCTCTATAGTTATAAGTCCTAAGGTAGGTTAGAGAGAATCCCCAATTTAATATTTTCTCAAAGTAAAAGCATTCAAGTCTTAGATTCTTGTTTATGATTCTCAAGAGAAGTCAAGACAATTGAAAGAAAAGGTTCAAGATTATTCTTCAAAGGTGTACTCCTTCCTTGTTCTTACTGTTTTTGATAGATGTATTTTGTTTTTGATGGAGTTGTAATGGATGAGTAGAGTATTTTCGTATAAACAATGATGAACCCTATAATTACTATGTACTATGTGTTTAATGTTGATTCAATGAAGTTTTATGTTCTTTTCTATTTTGATTATGAGTATTGTAATGTTTCTTGAATTGATATATCTAGAATATTTATTCTTGACAGATTTCATGTTGTAAATTGATAAGTTTTATATATGAATAGATCAATCATAATCAAAGAGAATTGTTTGGATTTTTAGATATAGGAATACAAGAATCTTCCACATTAAATTGAATGAAAGTTTGATTTAATATAAGATTCATAGATCGTTAATGCAATCTTTGCGTTGTTGTTAATTAGGAAGACATTTTAATGGATAGATTCAAGGATTAGGAATTAACAATCTTGAAAGAGATATTAGTTCAATTTAGTAGTCTTGAGGATTAAAATTGGCATAAACAATCATTGAAATATTTTTAGAATTTAAGCATAGTAATAATCTAGTAGAGATTTGTTGTTTAGATGAATTTGAATAATATTGAATTTGAATATCTTGTTTTTTATTTCTCTTGAGTCAATAAAAATAAGAATTAAAATCATAATAATATCGTAGTTAATAGTTTTGAATATATTTTAGAATAGATAGTAGAATACATAAGTTATTATTACTAGTAATTTAAGGTCCTTATGGGACGATCTTGCTCTTGTTATCTATACTATAATTGATAGATATACTTGCATATGATAGTAATTGAAGCATAGTTATTAGAGCAAAGTTATATTGATATTTCAATCAATATCAAGCGACCAATTATATCTTTCTAGCTATCCTTACTATTTTGTATCGTATTTTGATGCATCTATTTAGGGTTGTGGCATTGTTTTGGCTTGGGTTGTAAGGGTTAAGGTATGAGTTCTAGAGGTTGGGATTGTGTTTGTAAAGATAGGACTTATATTATATTTGTAAATAAATTTTATTACATAATAAATATAATATGTATAATCATATGTCATTTGCAACTAACATTATATATTTTATTTATAATATATTTGTTAACATATTACATATTTATATATATTATAAAGTATAAATAATAAATAGTACTTAAAATATGTTTATTATAAACATTTATACATTTCATAAGTTATTATTTACATCTTTATATATTCTTTTACATAAAAACTTCTTATATAAAAAAAATTAAAATATACAACTTGATAAAATAATGTATAACAATAATATAAATGTTATATATAATTAATATCATAAAATACTACTTAAAAATAAAGTATATTTCAATAATAAAATATGTAAAATAAAATAACTACTATAAATATAAAGTTAGTATATATAAACATAGATAAATATTATTATATTTTAATAATATATTAACAAAAATATATATTCATATTATTTATATGTTTTTATTATAATTATTCATATGTTATTGGATATATAAAAAAAATTGTTATATATATCTTACATAATTATATCTACATACTATATATTATTTAAAATATTATAACATGTTTTCCACAAAAATAATATGCTATGTAAAAATAAAGTATATTTAAATGATAAAATGTCTAACATAAAATAATTAGTTAAATATAAATATATTTAAATTGATATTATATATTATTTTATGATATATTAAGAATATAGTTTTTTATTTATAGTATATTTATTATATATATCTAATAAAATTTACATATATAAATTTTAAATAATTAATTAATGTAATAAAAAATGATATAAAAAAATAAACATATTACTTAAAAATATAATTTATTAAGTTAACATAAAATAAGTAAAGTAAAAATTATTATTATTATATATATATATCATTAACTATATATAATTTATACATAATATTTTTATATCTCTATATATTTTCTTATTAATAATTTTCATATTTGGAAAAAATTATAATATAATTTAAAAATAATTATTATAAATGTAAAACTTAGCATATATAAATATTATATTATTTTAAATAAAATATTAATGAAAATCCTTAATAATAGGCAAAGTGAAATTATAAAATTTCATAAAATATATGTAAAATATTTATAGTAATAATATCACTCTTATATAAAATAGTAGTGGAACTTTATTCACGAAGATATAAATTGGTTCATCGATTTAATGCTTATGAAAACTTCAATATTAAGTATGCTTAATATATAGCATTCAATAATGGGCGACCTTTGAGAAGGATAAATAAGAGACAAATAAGAATTTTAATTTAACAATTTGTCTTATAATTAGAGATAGATTTGTGACAAAATAATTTTCTTTATTATTCACTAATTGGGTATTTAATAATAACTAATTCTAAAATGAGACAGATTTGCAACAGAAATTTCATCGCAAATTTGCGATGGATAATAATCTATCTCTAAAACAATTAACGACAATGATTATTTGCATTGAAATTTGTGACGGAAAATCTTTCTCTAAAAGTAGAGATGATTTTTTTTTACTTTCAAAGATAAAATTTTTTGTCTCTAAAACCAAAAATTTTTATAGTGGTCGGATTATATTGGTTGCTGTTTACTTTCTTGCTTAGTGTTTGGATTGTGTATTGCTATAGGACTTCTAATATGATGATATGAGGTAGATAACTCATTATAGTAGCATTCGAAAATTTTCTTTGTTTTTAAATTTCCGTTGTAATAAAGTTGTTTTCAAAATTAGTTAAACAATTTCCAATTCTAAAATTGAATAGTAACACTCACGGTAAATGGACTAGTTAATAATGGTTTTGTACATAACACATAAATGTTATGTGTGGCGAAATCGAATTACACCTTGACTCTATTGAGGACATAACAGATCCGAATGGACCATGTAGGTCCATGGGTCTATATGAAAAAAATTATAAGTATCATTTATAATAAAAATAGGAAATTTAAAATAAAATAAAAGGTAATAAAATGGGTTAACATTGCAAATGATATTGGAACTTTGACAAAATGTGCAATAAAGTACCTAAACTTTAAAATTGATCAATTTAACACATGAAACAATATTTTGTACATGCCAACAGTAGAGGCGTTCATGGCTCGGTTTGGTTCGGTTCAAGGATTGAACCCAATTGAATCGTATTCAAAACGGTTCAATTCAAATCCTTAATGAACCGTATAGCTTTTAACGGTTCGAGGTTTTGAACCAAACCGCTTCACATGTGGTTTGGTTTGGTTCAGTTCGATTTGAACCACTTTTAAAAGATTTAGTTCTAATAAATAATATTAATAGTCATTTGAGTTTGCAAAGAAAAAAAAGAAACAGATGTTTAGATTGAGGAATGTCGCATGAAAATTAAAGTCACTTATCATTATATCAAGTTATATATTTAAGAATTTCAAAGACACATATTATCCAGTTTTAAAAATATTTTCAATGCACATTTATAATAACATATATTTTAATAAATCTATAACACCAATTAAAAAAATTATTCTTTTCATTAATTTCACATTTACTTATAATAAAATCCCTTTATAATGTATTTAAATTTTTATTGTACTAATTAATTTAAAGTTCTAAATTATCTAGTATTATTGGTTGTAGATGTTGCAACCTAGTATAAAACTTACTCTTTTAAATGTATTCCATGATAAGAATTTTACATTTTATTGAATTAATCTTAGAGCAATACAAGTCCTAATATGTAATGCTCAAGAGTTATAAAGAAGCAAAATGGCACTTATTTATTTTTTTATTTCTTTTAATGTGAAGCTGTTCGGTTTGGATTCAAATGGTTTGGTTCGGTTCAACCCCTCAAACTGAACCGAAACCGTTTAGGCTCTTCCTGAGCCGAACCACAAACCAAACTAAAATATAAAAGAATTGCATTTTGTGATTCGGTTTGGTTTGGTTTGATTTGATTTTTGGTTCAATTTAATGAAAAGCCCTAGCCAATTTGTCATGTTTTTTTAGGAACTAAATTGATCAATCTTAAAGTTTTTCGGGTACTAAATTGCTTAATTTTAAAGTTTATGTACCTTGTTGCAATTTTTGTCAAAGTTCAGGTATCAGTCTTGATAATCCCATTAAAAAAAATTACAAACATAAATGAAATTTTATCCTCAAGCCATTTTTGAATAGAAATAATTAATTATCTCTTTACAACATTTAATGATATCAACACAATAAATAAATGCAATTGATAAAAAATATTTGGTTATTTTATATGCAATCCATCAAGTAAACAATCTCAAATCTAAATAATATGGAACTTTTTTTTTCCCCTTTTGTAACCTCTTTTAGAGATTTAAAGTGTTATTTCATTCCTCCATTACTAATAATTCGAACAAAATGAGACGTGCTTGTATATAAATAAATACACATTCTTCATGACTATGAGTGAAAATGGGCTAAAAACTATGATAATCTTAGGCCCAATTTTTATTTTTATTTTATGTATATCTTAAATTTATTTGTGCAACAAAAGCGGATTGTTTAGGGTATTCAACTTGCTTGACCACTTAAAAACCATATATAGTTTAGAAAAAGACTTAGTTATTATTATTATTATTTTCTTTTTACACTATCAGGTTTAGGGTCAGTTTACAGATCGTGATAATAACGCAGTAGAAAACTAGACCGCCAAGATTTAATATATTTCAAAATAAAGTAATGAAATTAAAATTCAATTTTAACTAATGAATGATTCACAAGTTTTCATAAAACTAAATTAATACTAACTCAGATGTTGTACATCATGCAATGTGTAAGGACCCAGCCCACTTAACCCATAGATTAAGCATGCCAAATCCCCCGACCACACAAAATACCCAAGTATTAGGAAATACTTAAGTATTATACGTAAGGTCGTCTAAAATGAAGTGTTTGTAATTATTGCTTGCTTAAAGATAGATATAACATTCACATGATTTAAATTAAGAAATACCACCACTATACTAGTAGTAGGTCATCTTATATAAATAAAACATACATCATATACATTGCTTGAGGATCTCCCAAGGATCACACCAACATATAAAGCTTACCCACATGCAAGCTACATTACATAAACAACTTAAATCAAAATTACATTCCAAGACTTAACAAATAAGCCTAGACACTTCACAAAATACATCAAAAGTCCTAAACAACTACTATTAGGTCACACTCTTAATCATCCATAGATGTCTCCCAGTCAGTCCCATAGCCCATATCATCGTAGAGCTCATCGTCATAATCACCTGCAAGATAGCAACATGAGCCAAAGGCCCAGTACACAATAGTACAAACAAATACATATGCCAAGCACACTTAACTGATTGTAATGCAACAGTTCACAATAACTTTATTATCTTTAGTTAAGTAGGTAAAAGAAAACACTGGAGTATTCAAACTCCGATTTAGGCTTAGGAATTCTAGGAGTCCTGAGTAACAGCAGCTGCTCAGGGGGTTGATATAGATAGACTGGATACCTATATCTCCTATATCTAACCAATAAAGATTAGTAATAGCTTCATCTAAGGTTTACACTCCTTCATACACTTCACTTATCCCGATCTATAATATCAATTAGTTTAACGGTCCCATAACCATGGATTTAACATATTATTTCCTCCCGAGCCTAAGTAGAGAATATACCGATACAATTAACCTCATTAGCTATCCACTTAGCCATTAAGATAAACCACCATTGCATCATGGTGAACCATTGCATCATGGATTTGAGTCATTATCATGAAAAAGATTTGGACTAAGTGCCTGAACTACCATACCATTGCATCATGACAAGGTTGCCGCTCCCCGGACTAGACACGATTCAACCACAAATCATTTCAATAAACTTTTCATTTGTCTTTAATTAAACTCAAATGTGAATATGCCTGTCCTAACCAATAATCAATCAAATTATTATGTACCTGGATCGAATTGAGAATCAAAGGGAATCTCCAATTGAGTATCTATCTCTGTTCTATACAAATCAGCATCACTATCATAAGTCAAGCTTATACTCACTAGTTTAAAACTCAGGAAGTTATTGACTCTCAATTAAAAACAACCCAAATTCATCACATGACATATATATATATATATATATATATCATATAACATCACACAAGGTAAATCCTTAAATCAAAAAGTCATATATCATGTATTGCAAAATGCTGGAAGAAAGTTAGAAAATTTGAAATTTGCAAAGCCCACACTGGCAATTAACGCCGGCAATGTAAGCCTCAACCCCAGCGGTGTAGAGGTTATACGTCGGTGGCATTTAAGCCGTCGTTAAGAAAATACATTATGTACAAAACTTTTGGATCTTTACGTCTGCAATATAAACCTTAACGCCACGCATTTATGTTGCATTTCAAAATATCATAAGCCATAACCTTAATGTCGTAGGTACACCGGCGGCGTTCGAGACGGCGTACACTACAATTCGTATTGCAAAATTCTCTGTTTTTCAAATAAGAAAATTTTTACATTTAACTCTTCCAACTCCTTCCAAACCACAATATAACATTCCTAATACATCGTATAAGAACCTTATATCATCAAATACATACACAAACTCTCTTCTAACATCATTGAAACACATTACTCCTCCTCAATCATTAAAACATACAAAACACTATGATTTCATTTTCTTCACATTCACTACTTCAACATGACTCCACTCTTCAATACAACTCAACAACATCAACTTCTCATCACACTAACTCAACACCATCGCACTTTCATAACAAGTCCTAAGTTATCTCAATATCATAATATAACAATACACATATATTCAATATGCATTTATTTGACAGAAAATTCATGGATTAAAAGAGAAATAAAGCACCTTGAACATCATATAAACATAACTTAATGTATATATGATGGTTGAGATGGATTCTTGGTGTGTTTTGTGCAAGAAAACTTGGTTTGGGTGTTGGAAAATATTGCCTTCCTAGAGTTACGAATTTTTCTTCTCTTGGTTCTGTTTTTTTTTTTTTTAATGTTTAAAGTGTACAAATAGGGCTTGATATTATCCAATTAACATTGACTTTTGGGGTAGATTTTTCTAAGGCTTTAGGCTTTAATTAGGCTTTGATTTTTGGGCTTAGTTTGGGTTTAATAAGGCCAAAAAATCTGCTAAGTTTATTGGCTATAAACTTAGTTTAAAACAAACTTAATTCATCATGTATTAATCACCACAACAACAATTAGCATTAACATAATAATTGTCAACATGAATAAACTATCAACCTAAATATATTTACCATAGATTATTATCTAGTTAATACTTCATGACACTTACAATTATTTCAAACACACAATTCACACTAACACATACACACATATAACAATCAAATTTACATGCATTAATTATGAATTTAACTTTGGTCATTTCACAATGGCTTTGCCTATAATCGGTTACTTACCAAATTCATTTGTGTTTGATTATTATATTATTATCTCCATATAAACCCTCGATATTCTAAAAATATTTCTAAAGTGGCTACTATATTATATGTTTCGATAATATATATATATTATTATATTATTAAGTAAAATCACCCCATTTGGTACTTTTAGTGTAAATATTTTTAGTATCAATACTTTTAAAATAATGTTTTTAGCATGGACATAAAAATATTTTTGTATCTATGAAATTATGAAAATTAAATAGGGTTGAATATAATTAAATAAGGGTCAAATAGATATAGTCTTTTCCTCTTTTAGCATATTGACGTAAAATATTTTTGCTATCCTTGAAATCATTAAATTAAATATGGTTTGAATAGACATATTGGTATCCCTAAAATTATAAAATTAAATAGGGTTTGAATAGAATTAAATAGGGGTTAAATAGACATAGTCTTTTCATTTTTTAACATAGACGTAAAATATTTTTGGTATCCTTGAAACCATGAAATTAAATAGGATTTGAATATAGTTAAATAGGGGTTGAATAGACATAGTCTTTTCCTTTTTTAGCCTAAGCATAAATCTTTATATATTGATCTAAAACTATGATATCATATTTATGCATAGTTATGGAAAATATAATTGTAATTATGATTTGTAATTAATTTTTAATTTTTATGACTAATTAAGGTTGTCTCTTCCAACCTATCAAAATAATATATCTTTTTAATTTATATATGTTTAGTTGTTTTATTTGCATATACATCACGGTGTGTCATTTTTGAATTATATATATATATATATATATATCAAAACAAGGAGTGTGTTTTGCAATTTTTCACATCAGGTATCATTTGTTATGCAATTACCATGCCTGTATTATATTTGCCTACTTGCCTAATTTGTCTCGATTTGAGTATTATATATAATATAAAATATGTTATCGTCTCCAAGTGAACCCCTCGACATTTGAAGATACATCCGCAGGTGGCTCCCTTATTATATTATATGTTTCCATAAAGAATTATTAAATTAAAACACAGTGGACAATTTGCCTTTTACTTTTCAAAGCTGTGGAAGTTTCCCTGAAGTGACGTGAGTAATACATAGAAAAGGAAAAAAATAAATAAATAAAACGTAATTGAGTAAGTCACGAACAAAAGCTTGTAAAGTGGGTTTGAGAATTGTAGCAGGAAAAAAAAAAAAAAAAAAAAAACTATAGAATTATAAGTCAGGTAGGATAAGTTATGATGTTATATGATCAGTCTCAAACTCACTTTAGTCGCATCCTACACCTATCTTGGACGAGGCGGTTATGAGTTCTCAAAAACTGAACCAAGCCCGGCTAATAGAGATATCTAATGCATCGTCCAGCACATAAACCAGACGGAAGAAGCATCCTAAGCAGCCAAGAGAAAAGTGAAAATAGATTTTTAAAGATTAATCAACTATTGTTAGGCTTTGAGGCAACTAAGGGTGTAAGCAAATTAAGTTAGCTCACAGATTACTTGAGTTGGATTAAATTTTATTCAAATTCAATTATTGGATAATTGAGTTGAGCTTGTGTAGTTTGTCAAACTAAGCTTCAAACTTTAAATGTCTATCTTGATTGGTTCACAAGCTTAATTGAGTTTGAACTAAATATAAATTTTAATAAGTAGAATAGTAATATTATTTTAATTGTAATTAAAACTTATTCTTAATAAATTAAGCTTGAATAAACTTATTTAACTTTAATTTATATAATATCATTTTGAATTAGGTTTTGCTTTTAATTATTAAAATTTCAAGTGAAGTTTTAGCATCGTAATGGCCTGACTCAGCACTAAACGCGATGAAAAGAAAAAAAAAAAAAAAAACAAACAAAAGAAAAGCAGCTTTTGAGGCCGCCAAGAACGTACTCATGAAAAAGAAAAGTAAAAACAAACATAAGAAAAGCAGCTTTTGAGGCTGGTCAAGAACGTATTCATGATTAACTAGTATGCCACTGTCGAATTTGATTAACTTATTTATATAATAAAGTGACGACAACCTCAAAAGTTTTGAATTTTCAATTGACAATTGACTTAAATTAAGCAAATCAAATCAATAGGATTTGTAAGATTGAATATTCAGACTCATGCATTATTTGGGTGTGGGAATAAGGATGCAACCGGAATCGGGACTGGTTTTTTGAAACTCGAACCCAACCCTAGTTTTAATGAGTGTCCCAGAACCTGAAAAAAATCTTATCGGATTTTTTTTTTTATCATTCCCAAAACTCGACCCGCTAGAATTTTAAGGAATCTATAACCCGACCCAACTACAAGATTTTCAATCTCTTTTCTTAAAAAAAAAAGCAAAAGAAAGAATTTTATTTTAAGTTATTAATGATACAAATACTTATATTAAAAGAATGAATTTTAGACAATAATATCATATAAAATGATGCAAACACTTCATTTCCACTTACTTTCACATACATAGAATATAAATGGGTTCTTACTTTAATAACTTAATATTTTTAATTTTTTAATATTTTGAATTTATGTCGGGTCGGATTTTCCCAACGGTTACATAATAACCCAAAACCCGATCTGATAACTTATCGTTTTTTTTAATCCTAAAAACTATAGGATTTGATCCTTTAAGGTTTTTAGCGGGTTGGGCGAGGGTACCTTATAACGACTCGCTCTGCTTGCATTCTTACATGGAAAGTTAAAGAGTTTAAAAATAAATGGAATGAAATGATGTATTTGGTCATTTAAGTATAAAGTTATGAGTGTAAATATTTTCTCTTAAAATTTGAAAAAGGAAAAAGCAGGTGGAAATGAAAGAAATTAAGAGATAATTATAGAATGGTCTTTCCAACAGTATTCAACAAAAATAAAATAAAGACAATATTTTCTGAACATATTTAAATTTTCCTTCATTTCCTTTTCATGAAAAATCAAATAATGAAACTAGAAATATTTTTTCTTCTGATTCGTTCATCTGTCGCCAAACACAAAATAAACATTACATTTCCATCTGTTTTCAATTTTTGTTTTTTTTTTTTTATAACTTGTTTCCACATATTTTCATTTTATGAAAAATAACCAATTATAGTGTAAAGGTCAAAACTTTGTGGTACATAACAAAAATGAGATTTTAGTAGAGCCATACAAGTCAGTTAAACGATGGCAACTTATTCTAACCCACTTCAATCCTCAAAGAAACAAGTCCACCCACTAAAGCATGCTTAATTATGGGAACTGAAAATTTAGCTCATTCCGTTGCACTGTGTGAATTGGTAGGTTAAATGGACCAACTATCAAGTAGGGTTGTTTAAAAAAAAAAAAATCGATTGAATTGCAAACCTAACCGAATCAAAATTTCGGTTTTTTTTTTTTTTAAATGGTTTGGTTTAGTGAAGATCAAATGGTTTGTAGTTTGATTCGAGACTTCGAACCAAATCGTATGATTCGAACCGAATTAAAGTGTTTACATATTAAAAAAATATTATTTTTACTCTTAATTATTTCATTAAAAAATTAATTGTTTTTTAAATTTATGACTTAAATATGTATCATTTATGAGAATAAAATTATATTTTTCATATCATGTTTTAATTGTTATATTGTCTACAAATAAGATGGATTTTAGATTCTAGCTCTAGCATTGTAACTTATGAATATTTTTTTCCCTTTGTCTTACTAATTAATTTACTTCTATTATTTAGCTACTTATTGATTTATATAATTAATGGTATGTTAGTTAAAAGCATTGGGATAAAGTCTAGTATACCATTATAGTTTAAAATAATTAAAAAAATAAGACTGGTCACGGTTATAATTTTATAATGGATGAAATTCTTTCCTTCCTATAAGTTGTACATGTTTATTTGGTAAATGATTAATTTTAATATCTTTTTTTATATTTGCATTAGTAATAAAAAATATGTAATGAAAGTTTTTTTATAGAATATATTTTTTATTTTTTAAATAAAAACAGTTCGAACTGCAAACCGAATGTACTGAACCATTTTCTTTTTTGCTTCAAAAATTTTACGAACCGAATAGTATTATTATGTTTGAATTTAAAAGAAAAACCAAACTGTAAAATATGACATGGTTCGGTTTAAGGAGTAAACCAAACCGAACTATACAATAAATTTTCATTTATATACATATTTATTTAATCTAAGATTGGAGACATGTTTTATTCACGAAGTGGGATAAGGAGTATACCATGGCTACATTAATTCTCTACCTTACTTCCCATGGAGTCACCTATTCTGAGATTGCTTTGCCAGAATACACTTAACTTTTGAGTTCTAACAAACTCCAAGCCATTACATCGAAAAGACGGCTCTATGATTAGAGTTCCACAACTACATTTGAGATATATCACATACTCCCTATTTATAAAACTGATGTCTCGTCAATTTCGTTTTACAGGTTAGAATTACTGTCTTAAGCCACCCTAGGTAGGGGTCGTGATGCCTGATACACTGGCCTTCCCAGTGTACTCTCAAAGCACATCCAGGATACTAGAGATACTATGTAACCACTTGAAACTCTACCCACTGAAGTATTATAAGATTTAGTCATCTACCGTACGGTTTTGTCATTTTGGTGTTAGTGCTTCTCAGGAAGTTACCCATCCTGGGATTGCTTTGCTCAGAGTATACTTAACTTTAGAGTTCTGACAAACTCTAAGTAATCACATCGAAAAGATATCTTTGTGATTAAAGTTCCACAACCTATATTTGAGGGTTATCACAATATCTCCAGCGTAAAAAATTACGGCGGCAAAAGAAAATCAATGCGTTCGTGCTTTGATTAAAATTCAAAAGTGTCGGTCTGGCTTCATCAGGATTATAATTAACCATTGGCCCTGTAATGCCTCAAAGAAAGAAATTTGCAGGTTATCACGTCATTTAACTCATTTACCCCTGGTTTTTTCGGCTGGAAATTTCATATAAAGTAATTCACATAGTGGTCAGTAGCTCTGATAGTTTGAGAGTAGCTGGACTACTTAACGACCCTCTTTTCCTTTGTTTCTTTCACTAAGACAGACCAAATAATGAAAATTATAACTTTTCTTTCTATTTTCTTTATATGTTATCAAATATTATAGTAAAAATAATACTTCATTCTACTTTTTTTCCCCCTCTTTTTCATTGTTTTCCATGTAATAATAATTATTTTAACAAATATTATATTTTCTTTTATTTGATTTTTTTTGGCAAATTATTTGATTATTTAGATTAGATGGTATGTTATACAAGTACCACACTGCATAAATAATTTATGATATATACAAAGAGGGCATTTAAGGTTATTCAATTTAAATATAGTCTACTCCAGTAAATCATTGTGAATTCAATATAATCCGATCTCCTCCAGAATAATTACAGCCATGCTTGAATAAATTTGAATTCAAAACTCTATATTTACGATTCAATATCAATCCGATACCACATGTCACGGGAGTGAAAGACATGTTTATTATTTTTAAGAAAAAAATTATAAAAATACAAAATGTATAAAAATTACCAAATTAATATATTTATATCGCATGTTAAAACTGAAATATTATATTTTATATATTTATCGCATATCAAAGCAACGACACAGCAACCTATCGCTTCAAACTTTTAAAATATTGATGTCACACACCAAACAAGATATGTCCTCTTTAATTTTTTTTAATATAATCCTTTTTCGGTTGATGGACACATAATTCTAAACAAAACAAACGTAAAAGATGTTTACCACTCAAATTGGCATCATCATGACAATTGAAATGGACAACATGGGTAATGTTACAGTTTATATTACAGTAAATGTGTAGATAAGAAGAACTTGAACTTTGAGACTCACTGTGCCAACAGATACTTTAAAAAAAATCAAATAAAATCAACTCAAATTCAACTTGCAGTGTTCCAACGTCAATGTCAAGAGGAAAGGAAAATTTTTACTATTTATACGTATGTCGCACGATACATTTGCGATACAAAATTGTATCATATTTTCTTTATGCGATATAATAATAGTATTTATGTAATTTTTTATATAATTTAAATTTATGTAATTCTTTTTGAAAATAATTGGTTTCATGTAATAACCTCCATGTCACAGCTTGAAAGATTCAAAATCTTTTACTAAGATATGCAGTTTGTAACCTAAATTAAAACATTGAGCATTTTCCAAGCAAAATAAACTCAAAATTTTAAAATTATTCAAAATAGCAACTAAGTCAAAAATTACTCCTTTGATGATACAAGGGCTTTCTTCAAGGTCAGTTCATCTTCTTCGTTTCCCATCATCGACCCTGGCCCCTGGCCTGCCTTCCCCCTCCGCCTCCCTCCCTCCCATCATTATTGCCCCTGGCCTGCCTCCCCCCTCCCTCCCTCCCTCCCATCGTTATTCCCCCTGACCTGCCTCCCTCCATCGTTATTCCCCCTGGCCTGCTTCCCCCCTCCGCCTCCCTCCCTCACATCGTTATTCACCCTGGCCTGCCTCCCTACATCGTTATTCCCCCTGGCCTGCCTCCCCCCTCCGCCTCCCCCCCTCCCATCCCTCCCATCGTTATTGCCCCTGGCCTGCCTTCCCCTCCGCCTCCCTCCCTCCCATCGTTATTCCCCTAGCCTGCCTCCCTCCATCGTTATTCCCCCTGGCCTGCCTTCCCCCTCCGCCTCCCTCCCTCCCATCGTTATTCCCCTGGCCTGCCTACCCCCTCTGCCTCCCTCCCTCCCATCCCTCCCATCGTTATTGCCCCTGGCCTGCCTTCCCCCTCCGCCTCCCTCCCTCCCATCGTTATTGCCCGCGGCCTGCCTTCCCCCTCTGCTTCTGATGTAGTTTGAGATGTAGCAGAATGTAATCGAAATATGTACCTTAAAGATAAACTTGGCAGCAGCTCCGCCAAGGCATAGTGAAACAAGAAATCCGCCACAACTAATGGCTACAAGTTTTATAATTTTTATAACCTTGGAACGAGTATGAGAAGTCCCTGATGGTGTTTTTTGTGGAACTAGAAGTGTTGTGAAAGGGTAAATGACCGAACCCTCAGAAAGTTGGTTAGCTTCAAGGACGAGCAGGCTATCCACTTGTAGATGAGTACTAATGGATGAGATGGTGTCCCCTTCTCCTACAACGTAACTACCTAACGAGGTTATTCCATTAGTTCGTTGTCTATGTGTAGGACAGGCGCATCTAAGTGGGATCGTCAGGCTGTTGCCTATCAGCGAACTATTGACACGATTCATAACTTGTATTCCCTGACAAGTTGCTAGACCCTGAAATGTGTTATTCCAAGGAAAAGTAAGAAGTGTCGGCTTGGCCAACAACATAATTAGTGACTGTGGAATAGTAGGGCAGATCGCTCTGACAGGTGCAAGTAACGGGAACATAAACAAGCTGGTTCCATTCAACAACCATGTCGGGATTCGGGTTGAAGTACCTAGGATTGGCCTGAGCTATCTTGTTGGGATCGACGCTCAAGAGCTCTGCTATTGTAGAGAGGGTGTTGTAAGGATGTTGAGACCTAATGATAAGGTTTGCCCCGCAACTTCTTGGTCCGTTACTGCAATCGTAACCAAAGTAGATTGCGGCATTAGAATTGCCAGCGCATGCCGCTTGTGGATCCCCGATATAGAGTTGTTGTGCTTCAGCTAGTGAAGTGTGAATGGTGATGAGTACACCAATTTGAGTCAATAGGTATAAGAATTTCATTTTTAGGCTAATATGGAGGAAACAAGAGCACTGTATGCTTATATTTACAGTGAGAGAAAGAATAATTCAATAGCTAAACCATGTGTGAAGTGAAGGGTTGATTAATATGGAGTAAAGCAAACGAGAGTGTGTGCTTATATTTTCTGTGTAAAGGGTTAATATGGGGGAAGCTAGAGTGTGCATGTGCGACGATAGGAACCAAACGACTTGACTTTGACTCGACTCATATCTCAAGTCTTTATCGATGTTGGATTAATCCCTATTATAAATTCACCTTATTTTTTATAGCTTCTACTGTATATTATAAGACGTTTTATTTATTTGAATTGTAACAAAATGAAAAAGGTGAAAGAAAAAAACACAAAATTATTAACACATGAAAAATACTTATTAAATCAATTTGTTTGGACTTCTTGTTTAAAACTTTGGATCCGTTTAGATAGCCTTTTTTGAACAAATACAGACATTTATTTCAAAAAAAATTTAATAAATTATTTATTAAGAAATAGATGAAAAAGGTGAAAAAAAAAAACAAAATTATTAACACATGAAAAATAATTATTAAATCAGTTTGTTTGGACTTCTTGTTTAAAAACTTTGGGTCCGTTTGGATAGTTTTTTTTTCGATAGATACATACAATTGTTTAAAAAAAATTTAATAAATTATTTATTAAAAAAATAAATACAGATAAAGATTATAGTTGGCAGTACCTTCGCGCACATGGGGGCAACTACAATTTTATTTTATTGTGCTTCATTTCTATAGAGATTCCGTCGTGAACTTGGATGTATGAAGCAACCTGGAAAGGTGTAAGATTGGGGCGGCGGATTTCGATCACTTTGACCTTCCTTTAACAACTCGTGTGCCTTAAATTCTGATCCTTTTTATAAAATTCATAACCAACTTTTACGTATGTTTTTTCTGTGAAAAAAAAAAAACATATAAAAGAAGTTTAAATTTGATATAAAAAATAAGTAAATCTCATATTTATCATAATTATTGTTATTAGTGTGATATATTAAGTCCATGTCTCTAGAATAGGACTCAAAATTCATGATAATTGTTTCTGATCGAATTGTGTAACACGATGATAATAGTTAGATAACATGTTGATGACAAGTTTGTTAACAGAAACAATTATTATATATATATATATATTATATATTATATATATATGTTATTCAAATTGTATATATCAAAAGCTCACAATCACATGATTTGAAATAACATGCGACGGTAGAGATGAATTTATAAACTTATAAACCAATAACCCTAAAAGCAATTACACTTTTAGCATATGATCGTATGATGTCTACATATAATAGATATTATATGTATACATGCTATAATAAATATTAGTTGAAAACTAGTTGTTAATACTTGTAAAATAGTTAAATAGACCAAATATATACATACATATATTTAATTATATAAAAAATAATGGATAGGCTCGACGAAGGCAATGTAGACTGCCAAATAGTAATGTATTAACAAAGGGGGTACAAAATCCATATCATTCTATAGGTCTAAAACTTCAAGCTAGAGATGAGGCTATATTCATCTCTACAGATACTAAACACAAACTCACGTGTGCACGCACTAAGACAAGTTAAAAATTTAGAACTTTTTAAGCTCTTGCTTAAGCAATGGGTTGCAAGCTATATATGAAAAACATCATTAAAGTATTGTACCATTACAATCCACGAAACCAAAGTTCGTAAGGAAGAATGATGGTACCATTACCATCAATTTTAAAAAGAAGGAAGAAGTGAAGAAGACACCAACCTTTATCCTTACCTTGTTCATAATTCTGGCTACTAGTATAGCGTTTCGTTTAGTAGAAGAATATCTAGCTCATCCTGAGCTAGATAAGATGCTACAAAGATCATCCAATCCTTCACTAAAGAAGGAAGACCAATTCACTTTAGAGAAGATCCATTCAATGGACATCAATACTTCAGTCCTCATTGTCTATGCGATGACTACTATGTAAAAAGAAATTTCCCTAATGAAGATGATGATAAACCAAGGAAAAGGAAAAGAGAAAACAAATACAACTTCATTTTGGAAAAGGTAAAAAAGGAGATCCTACGATAGGACCTCTAAGTGAATATTGAGGAAAACAGTAATACATGATCTCTTTCGAACTATTAAGGATACTAGAAGATGACTCAACAACATATTCCTCTGATGATGCTTTAGTGCCTCAACTACCAAGGTATCAATCATCACAGTCACCTTAGAGATCCCTTTATGACATCTATACAGATCTTCGGAGGATTGACTTAAGGATAGAGGAATCGATGGTAAGATAAGCAGATTGCTACCCGCGCTTGAACCTCTCAAGAAAGATATGATGAAGAAGAGGGCTCCTATGTCGAACAACCTAAAGAGAATTTAGGTGCCAAAAAGGAAAGCTGATGCTTCCACTTCCACTCACCTATCAACAATATCTCAATATGCTGAAGGATAGTCAAACATAAACAACGATACAACCTCTTCAGAAGAAGAGTCATTAAGTGAAGAAGCATTGGAGAATTTGTTCAAAGCTTCTTTAATGATGATTTAGTGCCTCAACTACCAATGTATCAATCACCACAGTCACCTTAGAGATCCTTTTATGACATATATACAGATCTTCAGAGGACCGACTTAAGGATAAAGGAGCTGATGGTAAGATAAGCAGATTGCTACCCAACTCTTAAACCTCTCAGGAAAGATATGATGAGGAAGAGAACTCTTATGTCGAACAACCTAAAGAGAATTTAGGTGCCAAAAAGGAAAGATGAGGCTTCCACTTCCACTCACCCATCAACAATATCTCAATACGCTAAAGGATGGTCAACCATAAACAATGATACAACTCTTTAGAAGAAGAGCCGTTAAGTGAAAAAGCATTGGAGAATTTGTTCAAAGCTTCTTTGAGGCCACTCTCCAGAAAAAATTCCCTGCCATCCAAGTACTTAACCATTTTCATCAAAGCAATCTAAACAGAAAGGCAAAAAGCCTAAATTCCCTCCAAAAACTCCTATCTAATTCATGAAAGTCAAGAAGAAAAAGAGGAGTTCCCTCTTTTAGAAGAACACGGGCTTGCTGAGTATAGGCATGTTCCTAAGATGAGAAATCCTTCTTATCATGATTCTCAAGGAAATAAGAAGGGCATCACAATGGAAGCTATTCTTACATGGAAGACTAATAATGCTCTAACACAAAATCAAATGCTAAGAAAGATTGGGCCTAAATTTGAAGACGTCCATTTAAGAATTTCCTCAATAGAAGCTGTGAATGGGTAATCATTTTCTTTTCTTTTTTTTTTTTTTTTACCTTTTTTCTTTTAATTTTTAGCCAGCAACCTAACCTTTTCTCTAAACTAGGCAAATGGGTTGAGTTAGTTTCACAAAAACCTCAAGTGAATCCAAGCTTTAACTAAACATTTGACACTTAAAATGTTTCCACTTCTCTCTCTCTCTCTCTCTCTCTCTCTCTCTCTCTCTCTCTCATGCATCTTTGGGTTATCAACCTCAAGAGCTTAACATACCTCTTGGTAGCAATGCAAATTCGCTTCCACAACTAAGGCTCGAATAAGCGACTCTCCAACTACAAGAATCAAATAGCTCTGCCAACCTCCCAGTACCATTGCTCAAGCACAATTCCTAGTCTCAAAAGCAAACCCTATCTCTCGAAGGCACTCTACATCCTAAAGCGATTCGAAAAAATGTTGCCAATTCATGTTTTGAACCAAGCAAATGCAATGGACATCTCCCTCTAAGACTCCAAGACTGAGCAATAGCCCCAAGCCATATCCATCCTCAAATCTCAAGGCCTAGTAAAAAAATTATCATTAAAAAGGTGGAACTTTATTTCTTCTACTTCTTCTTTTTTTTTTTTTTTTTTCATATTTTCAAATATTGAGCCGATAGAGGGATAAATCTAGATTTTATGTCTTATGGCCAACAATGACTCAAATTTAACTCTTTGGGTTGAATGATATGACCTAGAGAGTTGAGTCCATGAAATTGGGATGACTAAGAAAAATTTGACATAGTGGGCTTAGAGTAGGGATTGTTGGACCGAACCGACTCATCTGCTCTTAACCTTCTGAAGGAACTCAAACACTTAAAGACGTTGACCATGGGCTTAAGAGTCCATGTAGGAACCCATCAATAGGAGGATTCATCTTACCCATGGATGATCAGTACGATACAATAGACATCATTAAGAGCCAACTTTATAAATACCTAGAGCTCCTCCTCATTTAGAAGAGCTTAGAAATTAATAGAAACATCATCGTGCTACTGGAGTAGTCTCACGAGAGATCAAACAAAGCTTAGAGTAATGAACATAAGATCTCTCCTCTATAATAGTGGGGTTGATGCTATGTAGCTCCTCCACTTATCACTAATGTGTTTAAGCTCTCTAAGACTGTTTGCGCTTCTCCTCCCTGCCTTCTCACTCTTAATTATTCCTTATGTAGGCTTCCATGTTATTCTTATGAGACAATGTGTAGCGTTAGATGTACACTATATGCACATGACCAATTTGATCGGATCCACCCCACTACAAAACCTAAGTGCATAAATTGAACCTATAAAGGCAAAAATGAGGTATCTATAATAATCATTTAGGATAGAAGGTAATCTATAATTGGTTAAAAAAGGGAAAAAAAATAATGAGACAATTTTAAACAAAATTAACATTGATAATACCGCTGATCTTGAAATTTCAACTGAGTACTAAAATTAATTAAAATACTAGAGTTTAAGCTTACTAATTAAACATTAACTAAATTTTTGGTGCCTAAAACAATATTATCATTTATTTCATTGTATTCTTTTTCTTATATTCATGTTCAAATAATTAATTAAGTGTTTATAATTTTAGTCTTCTTCAATGAATGGAAGTAACTCATTATCTCATCATATTTCGACAACACATTTTAAATAATTAAAATTTACTAATATTTTGATATATCATTATTTATCTATTTATAAATAAGTAAATTACACCAAAAGATCTCAACATTTGAAAGTAAATTCATTTGAAGTTTCAACGTTTCAAGTGGTTCAAAAGAGATTCTATCGTTTAGAGAAGTGAGTCAATTGATATCCAACGTCTTTAAGTGGTTCAAAAAGAGGTTCAAATGTTTAGAGAAGTAGGTTAATTGAGGTTTCCATTGACTAGTGTCAACAGAGAAATATTTAATTAAAACTCAGAAAACCCTTATTTTAAGATCTTTATTGATATATATCAATAGAAAAAAATATTTAATTACAACTCAGAAGACACTTTTCCAAATGTTGGGACCTCATTTGAACTTTTGGAAACACTAGGACCTTAAATGAATTTATTCATAAACTTTGAGACCTTCTAGTGTAGTTTACTATATATATCTGTGTTTTTTTCCTTTATTATAATGACATCACAGGACATTAACACTTCATTGTATAACTTCTCTATAGATATAAGTTATTTGAGTCAACCACCTTTAACACCTTATTGTTGGATGTAAGTTCTTGTCACTATACGTAGATGCATTCACACACACACACACACACACAAAAACTATTTTTAGTGTGGGAAATTTCAATAATGATTTCATTTTTTAAATTTTAGGAGTAATAAGGTTGTGCAAAATAACCAACTGAATTGCAAACTAAATCGAAATGATCCACCATATAATAGGACTCAAGTCCTCACTGTAAGGCTTGTATCACCATAACAAAGCTCAATTTCTCATCGTAAGACTCACTTCACCATAACAAAGTTCAATTCCTTATCATATGACTTGTTTCCAAGGTGGATGATTGGCTCATTCCATACTAGATAGAGTCCTATTTCTCAATGATATCCCATGATCAAGACATCCATAATAGAGCACCATTCCTTGTTGTTATGTTTATTTTACCACAATAGGGCTAAATTCTTCCTTATGAGGATCATTTAACCATAATAACCTCCTTGTTATAAGGATCATTTCAGTACACTAGGGCTCCTTTCCTTTTTGTAAGGCTTTTCTCTCCACACAAAGAGTATTCATGACAATATGACTCAATTTCTTAGCATAAAGCTTATTTTACTAAACTAACTCTACCTTCACAATAATAGACTTTATTCCTCATTTCACTACACAAACATCGTTTTTACTCTAAGTGGATCCAGTTCATTATTTTAAGGCTCATTTTACCACATAAGTAATGTAGGGAGCTCAATTCCTTGTTATATAGCTCATTTCACCATAAGAGGGCCTAGTTCCTTTCTTATTATTTTTTTTTTTTTTTGCCATTGGCTAGTTCCTCGTTAAGGGGCTTATTTCACCATATAAGGACCATTTTTTCCAATACATGGCTAAATTCCTTATTCTAAAGCTCATTTCACTGTAAAATTACTATTTTCACCATAACCAGACTCAATTCCTCATTGTAAGGCTCATTAATTCAACATTGTAAGGATCATTTCAACATAATAAGGCTCGATGATTTGTTGTAAGGCTCATTTTATCACAATAAAGTCCAATTTCTCATTGTATGGCTCATTTCACCAATGCATATGTATTTACCACAATAGGATTCAATTCCTCATTATAAGTTTCATTTCTCCACATAAGTATGGTTTCACCATAAAAAGGGCTCAATTCCTCATCACAAGGCTCATTTCATCATAAAGTGAATCAATTCCTCATTGTATGGCTCATTCACCACATAGGCATTGTTTTCACCACAATGAAGTTAAGTTCCTCGTCTTAAGGCTCATTTCACCACATAACCACCATTTTTATCACAACAAGGCTCAATTCCTTAGCTTAAGGATCATTTCAACAAAAGGGCTCAATTCCTCAATTTAAGGGTCATTTCACCACCACAAAGCTCTTTTTTTAACCAAATAGGACTTAATTTCTTATTAAGACTCATTTCATGATACAAGCACCTTTTCCACCATAACAAGGTTCATTTCCTTGCTCATTCACCATACAAACTCCGTTTTCACCATGAGAGGGTTAACTTCTTTGTTATAAGGCTCATTGCACCGTGTAAACTCCATATTCACCATGACAGGGCTTAATTCCTTATTGTGAAGCTCATTTTACCACGTGCATCCATTATTGTTTGCTAATTATTTACAAGTGCTTAATACTAAGATTAACTACGACATAATTATAACACGACTTCCATGACTATGATATTCTTAACATCCTAATTAAATCTTTAGATATTGGATGGAAAATTAAGTTTTAAAAGATTTGGATGTTTAATAAATTCATCATTCTATGAAATACTTTCTAAAGGCAAATAAAAATATAATTCAATTGATGTTAAATGAGAAATTTCAAGTGACAAAAAATAATTCACAATGGTTTCCTCATCATACAATTATTACTTCCAGTTATCGGTGCCACTTCCAACTTACAGCCTCTAGAATCGAATTAGAATAAGACAGGATAGGTCCCATGAAATTTAAATTTATACATTATCATCAAAATGGTACACTACAACGAGATGCGCTGATTTTTTTTTTAATTTTATAAAAATATATAACATATATCATAATTACACACTTTAATTAGATATGATAAATTTGGCCAAAAAAATTAGATATGATAAATGATTTATTTTATTTCATTGTGTCTTAGTAAATTTGATAATTTAATATATTGTTAGGCATCAATTTTAATAGAAAGCAATATCTAAATTAAGTTTTTTTTTTTTTTTTGGCTATTATAACAGACAATAAGAGATTTCAACATGATATACTCCGTTTTACAGATCAATCGTAATATCACTGAAATGCAAAATTATTAATGTTATCTATAGACAATATCTAAGTTAGGTTTACTATTACTTTATAAGAAGGTTGGTTTTAAAAGAAACAAAAAATAATAATAATTAAACATCGAACATTGTCACATAGAACCCTCGTAGAATTTTCCTGGCAATATTGGCGAATCTTTATGTCACATAGTCAAATACCTTTTCCATGTTGACATATCTAAAAGACGGCAATTTCACCTAATGTATACCAATGATTTTGGAGCTGAATATTCTACAACCATCAGTTTACTCTTTTCTCCTCTTATTAAAAATAATGGAAAATGGGAAATTTAAGTTAAAAAGGATTTCGCTTGCATAATATCTAAATCTTTTCAAATATAATCATGAGCAACAGCATACAAGCTAGCTTCCCCTTACATTTGAATGGAGTTTATATCAATGGCCCTAATGGAGGAAATTCCAGCTTATAAGTTAACCCTTTCTTACATCCAATGTGTTGGTGACTGGCATCGTGGAAGTAGTAAAATACGAGGTGAATAACTAATTAATAAAATATGAGCAAACCTATTTAAAAAAATAAATGGCACTGAAAAATCTAAAATGGTTCACCTTTAAAGTTTTGGGCTACGTTCATAGGATCAACACCAAAAAATTCTTCCACTAATTGAATAGTAGACTTACAAAAGAGCAACTTCTCTAGAAAAATTATCTAGAGTTATAATATATATAATTAAGATAAAATTCTGCAAATACCTTAAAATAATCTCACTATTTTACCACTCACTAAAAATTATCTCCCCCATAATAATTACTTCAAAGCACAATTGCTTTGGCTCTCAAAGTATTCGTACAAAACTCACACAAGCAAGCTTTCACCCAGACGATTTTCATCTTAGTTATAATTGCCTCCTTATAGGCAAATCTTCTTGCCCTTCACGTTTTGGTGAAGCCGATTGAAACGGATTATAACCTCCAGCCAAAAAGAATTGTGTAGATGGCTCACAGAGCAAGGCAAAATTATTGGTCATTAAGTAATGTTTAAGTCGGTTAAAAAAAAAAAAACCTGACTGGAAATTCCATGGCTACTCTATGCAGCCATCTTGCGAAATTTATGGCTGCTTTATTTAGCCAAATCAACTCTTTCTCCACTTTCTTTTTCCTGCATGTTGGCCTCATATGGGAGTGATCCACCAATAATTCTCCCCCCTTTCGACTGCATGGAGGGCTCTACCAATCCTGCTGCTAGTTGATAATACTCAAACTTGTCTCTTGAAAGAACCTTGATCAACATGTCTGATCCATTTTCATCAATATAAACCTTTTCAATCCATATTAGCTTTTTCTCTAATACATTTATGATCCAATGGTATCTCACATCAATATATTTTGATCTTGAATGAAAGGAGGAATTCTTTCCAAAATGAATTACACTCTGATTGTCACAAAACAACTCATACTTTTTTTAGTGAAAACCAACTTCATTTAAGAACTTTTTTATCCACAACAACTCCTTACAAGCTTCTATTGTTGCAATAAACTTTGCTTCAATTGTTGAGAGAGCAATACATTTTTGTAATCTTGACTACCATTGCATAGCTCCTCTTGCAAATGAAATCAAGTATCCTAATGTAGACTTTCTTAAGTCAACATCGCCAGCCACATCTACATCTATGTAACCAACAAACAAAGACTTTTCATCTCCAAAACCCAAGCACATTTTGCAGGTACCATGAAGATATCTAAAAATCCCTGTCATTGCAGCCTAGTGTTCCTTTTTAGCATTTGAAATGAATCGGCTCACTACTCCAATTGAGTGAGCAATATCTGACCGTGTACATACCTTGACATATATCAAACTTCCAATTGTTGAAGCATACGAAACCTTGTCCTTCGCCTCATTCTCTTTCTCAGTAGAAGGTCACTACTTGGAGCTTAATCTAAATTTGTTAGCAAGAGGACAACTAGCCACTTTTGATTTGTCTATCTTAAACCTCTTAAGCACTTCCTTAATGTACTTCTCCTGTGACAATCATAATTTCTTGGCATCCCTGTCTCTAGTTATCTTCATGCCAAGAATCTATCTTACTGGTGCTAAGTCTTTCATAGCAAAAGACTTGCTCAATTGCTTTTGCAAACTGTTAATTCTAGAAATATTTTAGCCAATGATCAACATGTCTTCCACATAGAGCAATAGAATCATGAAATCATCATGAAAGAATTTATGCACAAGTACACAATGATCTAAAGTAGTCTTCTTGTAGCCTCACTTTTCTATAACCAACTTAAACTTCTTGTACCACTATTTTGGTGTCTGTATCAAGCCATAAAACCTTTTTTTTTTTCAATTTACAAACATAACCCTCTTTTCCTTTTACCACAAAACCCTCTGACTGCTCCATGTATATCTCTTCCTCCAAATCGCCATGAAGGAAAACATTCTTCACATCGATCTGTTTGATCTTTAGGTCGAGACTTGTTGCTAACCCTAGCATTGTTCGAATTGATGTCATTTTTACCACTGGTGAAAATATCTCATCAAAGTCAATTTCTTTCCTTTGGTTAAATCCCTTGACAACTAATCTGGTTTTAAACCGTTGTTGTTAATCGTGTTCTTCATGCTTTGTCCTAAACACTCCTTATTTTTCAAAACCCTCTTACCTTTTGGTAACTTCACTAGCTCAAAAGTTTCATTCTTATGCAAGGATCACATTTCATCTTGCATGGCCTTAATCCACTTCTTTTTGTGTTCATTATCAATTGCTTCTTCAAAGTCTTTTAGTTCTCTCCCGTCAGTCAATAACACATATTGATTTGCTAGATATGTCGTAGAGGGTTGTCAAACTCTAATAGATCTCCTTAATTCCAGAGAACCCATTGGACTTGGTGGTTGATCATGAACACCATGAATTTGTATATTAAACAAGCCAACCAATGGATAAAAATCAAGCTCGAACAAGCCAACACTACCTAGACTTTTAAAAAAAATTTGAAATTTGGTGCGAAGTTGATTTAAAGAATGGAATAGGAAGAAAGCCCATGCATTGTCACGTTTCACATAGAATGGACTTGATCTTAAATTGGTAAAATATATAAATAAATAACAATCAAGTGCCACTTGTTGCAAGTTGATTTTTCCGTTCAACTAAATATCTCAGCCATCCCCACAGCATAGATTTGTTAACGACGTCGTGGCAAGAGTCATCACGTTCGCTCTTGGAAAGTGAGTATAGATTGATGATTCAAATCAACAAGAGCCCTCAGTCTTTTTGTTTGTTCTTTATTTTCAGAAATACAAATGCTAGTTTTAAGAAAATAAGAGGAGTTCTGGCTTTTGGAAGGTAAACAAGCCCATCTTGATTGCGGAACTTATGACATGTAGATTGGGTTTTTCTTCCTCAATGGTTTTATTCAATAAATTACTATTTTCAGAAAAAGAAAAAAACATAATAAATAGCAATTTATATTCTTATCTTCCTAAAGGCTAAACTACCATTCAACAATATATTATATATGTTGTCATTTACGGCAAAAAAAAAAAAAAAATTTGATATATCATTTCAAGCATCCAATGAATGCATGCGGGAAAGGGCAGAGCAGGAAACTGTTGCGCAGGCTCAATCCCCACTTGCCACTCGGTTAGACCATTCGCTATTTAGGGATCCGTTTATTTAGCTTTTTGGACAAATACAGATACAGATATTTCTTTTAAAAAAAATTTTTTAATAAATTTTTACTAAGAAATAGATATAGATAAAAAAAAAAATATTAGCAGTTCTCATGAAAAGATCAAATATAGATAAAATATAAATATAAATCGGATATATTTACACATATCATTTCGAAACAGATACAAATACAAATAAAGTACAGCCCATCCAAACAGACATATCCATCGGAGACTATTACGAAGCTTCCCACCCCATTTTCAAAACATCCTCGTGGACACCCATCCCATTTTCAAAACATCCTTTTTTCACCCCTCCCACTTTCAAATCATCATCATTTTCTTAATCAACCGTCCTGGAACGTCGTTCTCACTCACTGCAAAACACTTTGGAGATATTATTTCAACCATAAAAACATTGCAAATACGTTGTCTCATTAATTACGCGTACTTCATCACTAACACATTGCACCTGTCTCGATACTACAAAGACATCTTATGCAAATTCAATTCAACTTGGTTTGAACATAAATTGCATATCACCTATTGAAATTGAACATCCTAGAATCAGTTATTTGTTCGACTCCTGTCGCTGATCATTGCACTTCCTAGCTCTTGATCACCCTTGGTGCTATCATCAAAACAGCACCAACACATCCAAAATCAAAGGTAACATCCAAGAAATACAGCATGAACACCAACACGATTCGGCTTCAAAACGTGGTTATAGGTCCAAAAATCCATAGGAACAGCGGAAGCTACTGTGAGTCATAAGTGCCCGTGCAATATACGTCCACGTGCCCCCCAAAAAAATAAAAAAAATAAATAAAAAAGCGTGTGAGAAGATGAGTTTTTTAAATTTTTTTATAAAATAAAATAAAATGAAAAATTGAAAGGAAACGAACAAAAAAAGCATGTAGAAAGCTACTATGAATGCTATGAAAAATGCTACTGTCCATCTCCGGTGCGAAATGGAAAAGGGAAACAAAATGAAAGGTGTGGTGACGTGGCAGGCGGCTAACGTGGAGGCGATGGTGTAAAATCAAATATTTAATTCAGTAAACTGCATGGATATTTTTTTAATAAATTTTTTTAAATTATGCAAACTCCCAAATTTTAATAAACCACTTCTACATACTGGTTTTAAAAAATAATAATAATTCTACAATGGACATAAAAGTGAGAAAAAATGCAGAAAAAATAAAAATGGTATAAATGTACCCAAAAATATAATATTAAGCTATAAATAAGACTTACACATACATCTCTTTTATATTTCTAAATAAGTTGGGGCATTTATTTTTTGAAAATATGTGTTTCCTCCTTTTTGCTTTTTCTTATATATAATCAAAGCATTTGTCAGATTGATCCACGAGAAAATTCTAGTGAATCTTACACAAAAGTCAAGCATTCACGCACACGACCGTTTTTTTTCAAAGAAGAGATGAAACTTCAAAGAAATTTCTCAGCTACAATAAAAAACATGATTTAAATTCTCAGATAATTATAGGCATTCTTCTAGTTTTGAGTCAAAAAAATTATAGCTTTTATCCAAAGTTCGTGTAAATATATTTCTTCTAATTAGTATACAAGTGTTTGTTTAAATTATTTAATTTTTATCTGTATTTTATCTGCATCTGTAATTTATCTATATCTTATCTGTATTTTATTTATATTTGATCTTTTTAATCTATTTATGAGTAAAAATATTTATTCTTTTATTTGTATATGTTTTTTGATAAATATTTATTTAAAAACGATAAAATAAAATATCAAAATGATTAAAATAGTATTTAGATTAGGGTTTGTTTCGATAATCGAATTTTTTCAATATTATATCTATATCAGATGAGCATTTATATTATATCTATATCTTATCTGTTTTTTATTTTTAAAACCCTCCTCACGGGAGAAAAGATTTACTGAACTTGAGATGTCATTTGATGTCTCAATGAGCAACTTTTAATTAAATTCGGACATCTGGAAACACAATTTAATTATAAAATAGACCTGCTGTTTCTTTAAAATATTAGCGTCCGTTTGGCTTCCCTCCAAACAAAAAGGCCAATTTCAACCCCGACATAAGTAGAAACAGGTGTACCATGAACAATGTACAAAATAAAATTGAAATATTACTAGCATTAAATGGGTTTATAGATTCATTTTAAAAACTGTTTATAAGATTTGACTGCTTTTCAATCAAGTATTTTAGGTTTTTTCAATTATATATTATATAATGATATCATAGATCAGTAAGATGATACATATCATATGTTTGCCCATAATGATTAGTACTTAAATCCCTAAAAAGTTTTTTTTTTTTTTTTTTTAAGTTTTAGGTACGGATTTTCATGAGATCCATATACTGAGTTTTGCATTGGGCAAAAGACAAAACTGAACGCTAATTCTCAGCAAAAGAGACAACATTAGAATCTACAGTAATATCCTTAAGAAAGAGGATCCCTGTGTCCAATATATGTATAAAATTTCTATACAAAATAATTACTAATATAGCGTTTGGATGAAATTAATTACCAATTTTCAGTTACAAAATCGTGTTTAAGTAATATAATATTTAATTTTACATAAAAATCACGTGAAAGAATCGTGATTTAGTGTTTGAATACGATCGCAAAATCGCAATATAAGTATTTTCTATGGATATCGTGATTATTAATCGCGATATTGCTCCATATGTCAAATATGTATCGCGTCTTATAGTCGTGATATGCACACATATATCGTGTTTTAAAGACACGATATACATACATTTACTATTCACTTGTATATCATGTGATAAAAATACGATTTTGATGTGGTAAATTAATAATTATTTTCACTTTGATCTTATTTAAGAAATTAATTTTAATTAATGTCCTAAACAAGAAATTAATTTGAAGATCCCTCAAAGGGGAGGTAGCAAAAACTTCCTTCTCTATTGAGTCTTCATAAGGCAGACGCAAAAAATGAGCATGTTCATTTGCTTCCCTAGAAGTCTACTTCAGAATTTGTCTGCAACTACTTCTGCACCAAATCCCTGCACATATTAATGATAGGCACAAAATCTATATTCAACGTTGGCCGTAGAATCCGGTCAATAGCCTCTTTACAATATGTCTCAATGATAGCCTTATCCACGGCCATAGCATAGCCGTAATTAAAATCTGATAGATGGTCCGTATTCCGTCTCTAGAGGCCAAGTTTGATAGAATTCTGTTGCTTTGGTTCTTATTGTGGTGTAAAAGGTCGGATTAAAACTTTCTTATTTCTTTCCAACCAAAGAACCCACAAATCTTGAAGCACTTATAATACAAATACAAGCAATTAAGAGGAGATTTATGCAAAATTGGAAAAGTGGAAATTCAAGAAGCAAAGCCGCCAACTTTCAATATAATATATGCCGGCCTGCACCAAATAAATGCTACCGGCCTTCAAACAGAATAACACCAGCCTTCGATATTTTCCTATACGCCGGCAACTGAAGGATCTATGCCGCCGGCTTTGATCCGGCGTAAACCTACATTACTCCAACACTACTCCAAAGCTGCTGGCAATCTTCATTCGGAAACAATTTCAAACATTGAAGGTCGGCCAATTTTCATTCAAGGGCACCAGCCTAAGTCCATGCATGACTTTCCATATATATATTCTTCTTGTGATCTTGTGTGAAAAAAAGAAAGGGAGAACCCTAGAACAAAATGAGAGACTAATTCCTTTAATCGTAGATCGAGATTAGGGCATTAGATACTAGAAAGCTTTTTCTTTTTATTTTGATTGTTGATTCCACACCGATATTAAGTGAAGGATACTATTTGAACATGGATTTGAGTATGGAATCACTATTCAAGGTGATTTTATTCCTGTCTATCTGATTTCATGTTTTGGATATTATTCAAAGCTTTTTCCTTTTGGGCTTATTGGGGTTTTGAGTTGATGATTTGAATTGTTCAGTTGATAATTACAACTGTTGATTGAATTGTTCTTTGTATTCGAATTGTTCATGCTATTTCATCGATCATGTGTTTTGGATTAATTCTGGAATTCATGTTATGTTACGATTGTAATTAAAAATTCCTTTCTAATCGATTTTATGATTAGCTAATCTGGATTATAAATCTCATAGAAATATGAATTTTAATTCAATTGGGGTTTAAAAAATTATAAAGATTAGTCAATTGATCACTTTCCTAGGAATAGAAAAAATTAATTCGTTAATTAGGGTAATCACTTTCTTTGGAAAAATGAGTTTTTATCTAGTGCTTAATTATTTGAAAACACTAAACCCACAATCAATTTAGATTTGCAAACATATTCTATTGATAGTATACATTCACTTGTTGTTCTGATCTATTGGCTTTAAACCTAATTTAATTAGAGGTGTTGGAAATCCCATATCTTTTGTAGATTAGTTTCATCTCAAAATCCAAAAACATTTTCTTTTTTATCTGCCTAGCTACAATTAAACTAATACAATTGAGAGGCAGTCCTCACTCCCTATGGATATGACTCAGTATTTACCGAAATTTTTATTGCTGTACACGCACCCGATACACTGGCCGATTAATATCTATGTATTTAGCAGAATTTAAAAAGAGATTAAAAAGAGTTTTAAAAAGCACATATAGAAAAAACGTGATCAAAGAAAAAATAGTTATTAGGATTGGCTTGTGACTTTTTAGATCCTCTATGGCATTTCCCCTACTCAATTGGATTGGAGAAATTGGTTGTATTTATATTGAACCCTGATCCAACTCCTTAATCTAATTTGTCTTTGTTTTGATGATTGGTGTGAATCTCTTGATGTGATTGATTTGTTTGCATATATTTTTGCCTGATCTTCTTGGGATTCATTTGTACTTGGATCCATATTACCCTTCTTCCTTCCAGTTGCATGAAAAAGCAGAGTGACCTACATCCACATTTATTACATAGTGATGGCAATCCTTCGTATTGGACCTTTAGTTCTATATTTCCACTATTATTGTATGCGTTATACGAGTACATCGATTTGAACACGAGTTCGTGTGAACTTACCTCTCGACACCAAAAGTGTAGGCGACAAATTGAAGTACTTTGCCAAGAACACTTCCCATTGTTTTTAAAGATTGTGAAGAGTAGTATTCAATTAGTAGCCACTAATTCCAGTTTCAACAGTGACAGCCTCAAATCTGTCGAGGTTGGTCGGAATATCGAAGTCCATTTTCGTATAGCAAGAAAATGACCAATGATGAACTAAGGGCCTTCTTTAACAATAAAGAAGAATCTTCTCTTAGTTGAAAGGATGCTATATAATGCCCAAAACCTACACTAACTAGTTTGAAATTAGATTTTCCTTGTCATAAGTAGTAGAGTTTCTCAGTTATCTTTGTGTAAATGTGCTTGAAATTATATATTTTATAATTTATTTATTTGGACTTAATTCTTTAATCTAAGTAACAAGATTTAAAGAGTTCAGTTGTCATTGGGATGATTAAGAGAGATTTGACATGGTGAGCTTGGAATAGAGCCTGTAGGATTGATCTATCCGTCATGTAACCTTTCTCATTATGACTCATTCACTAAAAGGGATCATTTTGGCCATCGATTGCCAACGTGATTAGATGGATGATGTTGATGCAATACTCAAATTCCCTCCTTATTTGAAAGAAGAAAGAAATATGATAGAAACACAGATGTGCTGCTGAATTTCTGTCTCAAGAGATTAAATATTTGTTCATCGCTACCAGTGAAGGTGATGCTTGATAAATCATCCACCTATTATAAGTGTATATGAGACAATTGAAATTGTCTACTTTTTCCTCCCTAACCCACTACTTTCTTTATTATTCTTGATGAGTCATTTTGTATCACTTCTCACAAACCACGTGTCATGCAATACTCACGCAACGCGCATGTGACTGCTTCACTTCTCTGCATACATCTACACTTAGCATATCATAAGTTTGGGTAATGAGGTTAACAAATAAACGCATTGGACAAGGTCATCTCCACAGGGATCGATAACTACTAGTAATTACCCTTTGACTTATTATCTAGCCTAGCAAATTAAATGAGTACATTTCTATGTTATTAATTACAATACTAAATTTCTACAAGTTATAGCTAACAACTACAAATGTCGAACTACTTAATTAATGCAGAACACTACAACAACTTAGACTCACTTTACCATTGAGAATAACATACACATCAAACATATGAAATTAGCATTATTTATTTCCTTAACTGTGAAATTCGAAAACTATGTTAATATCCTCCTTAGGATCATTAACGTCTAATCCTAACTTCATCCACTAGAATATCTTTTTAGTTAATAGCGGGTTATGATTGCTTTAAGTTAAGGAATTTATTTACTAATATAATCTTTGTGCAGATGATTTCATTATTCTATCTCTAAAAGCATGAGCAATCCCTTCTAATAGTCTTGATCTATTCAATGGGATGATTTCTCAATCTACCCCAAAGAAATCTGACATGAACCTATATCGTACACTATATAAAATCATGATTTAAGAATAACAACTATAGGAATTTAGAAAATCAACAATGATTTATCCATTAGCATGTTAGTACATGTTAATTCCTGGTGTTGCAAGCTTAAAAAACATTACTAATACATCTTGGATGCAAGAAATAGAACACAAAACAAAAAAGATAGCAATGGAACATGAATACAACCCTTTTTCATGTTGCAATTGTCTAGAATCTCCAAGGAGTTACTCACAAATTGGTACAATGACAAAGAAAACTAAGAAAAGATACAATACTGCATAGAAATCTGGTTTGTACTGATTTGGTGTTTATAACAATGATTTGATTTCGATTGTAATGTTTAGATCTTGTATTTATAATTCCTTTGTGACTAGACACGAATTGGCATTTTTTCTTCGTCTCAATTGGCTTTTACTCCTCTTCAAGAAGTGGTTTATTCAATTCTAAAGCAGAAAAATAGGCAAATTGCAACCCCCCAACATGGCCATTACTCGAGCCGTGATGTCATAAAAATCTCTTATCCAAGGTAGATCATGGCCAAGATGTCACCAATGATCCTTACGACATAGAATTTAATTCTCTTTTACGACCGCATTGCAAGACTTGATATAGCAGATAAAACAAATTCCCGATGATTATAGTTGGGATATGACTCATAATCTAATTGGCTCCAAATTGTCATAGCTTATAATGACCGCGATGAAAGTTCAATATGTGTGATCGCCACAACCCATTATCTCGACCGCTTCTATTTCTTCTTCTCTTGTTACAACTGTGATGTGACCTGAAATTCAAATGTACTGATCACCATTTGTATCACGGGCATGATATAGGCCTTGATCTGTTATTGCTAAACTTAAATTAATCCATCTTCCTCCAAATGTTTGATAATTTGTCCTTAGTCACTTAAAAGGAACATAGTTATAAATTTAGCACCAAATCCCTTGAATTAATCATAAAAAAAAAAAACATAGCTAAACATAATTAACCTCGATTTCATAAAGTAAATAACTCCTCTCAACATTACTTTAAAAACACGTATGGAGATTATTTTAGAAGCCAAATAAAATGTGCAACTTATTCTTTCTTAGCTATTAGGTTTATTTTGTGTTATTTCAATACTTGCTTAAGTTACACCAAGTCATTGATGATCACGCAAAAGTAGTTAAAATAGAAACGTAGGAATTAAGAGTATTTTTTAATCTTAAATCAACTATCCGAATTCCTCAAATAAATAAAGGAATAAAAAAGGGTAAGAAAAATAATTATACAGATAGATCAAGTTTTATCAATAGAATAGGAAAGTACGGTAAGGAGATATTTAAATTTGGATTGAGATTCAAATATTGATGTAAATCCTCGTTTTCTCAGCAAACCTGAGTTCGATTTCCGAAAACTTAAAACTGGAAACTGAAACCCTATATGAACAACTCTTGACCAATCGGATCCTATGTCCGACAATGCTAAGAATGAAACCTGGGAAGAATAGAAACAAGTTAACTCCAAAGTAAAACCCTAAATCAAAAGGTCAACCGAAAATCCTAAATAAAAAAAAAAAACTCAGAAAACCCTAGCAGTTTAAATCCGGCAAACCCGTGTTCGCAAACCAAGAAGTTGAAATATGAGTGGGAAGTGTAGATTAGCTCATATTAATATTAGAATGCTTAACAATATCAGATGAGTGGATTTTTGACCTATTTCGAGCTCGATCAAATACAAATCTTGAAAAGCGTATCCCGGGACTCGGGATATTAAATATATGATATTAGTACCGTTAAATTCGTAATTTCATAATATTTCTAAATATATCAGTTATATAATTTTTCCAGTTATAAAAGTTACAGTTATAACATTTTTATCATATTTTCATTACTACCGATAATTTAATTATCTAATCAACTTTTTGCTTTCTTTCACACTATTTATCAAGTACAACTACACATACTTTATTCTTACATCCTTACAACCTATTCTTACAAATTTACATCACTTCCTTACAAATTTACTTTTCTAGTGCAATTTGATTACTTAAATTACTTAACTTAATTTTGAAACTTACACAACACAACACATATATATCTCCCTCTCTCCTTTAATGGAACCGGCGCCCCCTCCCTCTATTCCTTCTTAATTTGTTTTATTTTCTCCAATTTATTTAATACAAAAACCCTAATCAACTTTTCTATAAATACCCATTTATACCAACTTCATTTCATTTTCTATCTTTCTTCACAAAATCAAGCTTTTGAACAAGTGTTTCTCTCCCTCTCCTCTCTTAATGCCGTGACCCCTTTCCACAAGCACACACACACTTTTGTTTTCTTCAAGTTTCCTTCACCAAAACACTAAATAGGTAGTAGATCTTAACCCTACCACTATAAAACATATAATGGCAAGGTCATACATATGTGGTTCCACCAAAAATCCCCATGAGCTTTATGCTAGGGATGTGGAAACATTAGAACATGATATCATTACCATCACAATGTGTAGATCTTACTATTAAAATAAATATACTAAGTATTTTGCTATATTATTGTTATGTGTTGCTCATATAGAAATTTTGTGCATATATTCTCATTTTTACTCCCATTTACATATTGTCATTATTGCATTACATTCATAACATGAGTAGTATAGTAAATCTATTTGTTTAGAGTAGTTAAAATAACAAAGCCACTTGTTTTACATGCATGAAGGACTTGTTACATGATAGTCTTAGTAAAGGTGTTGATGAAAACTCAAGATCCATTTTGTCTCTATCAAAAAGTGATTTTAAAAATTCGGATCTTAAGAAAGAACCATTTAGAAAACATATTTTCCAACTTCAAAATAAAGATTTTACATGTAAAATGAATGGCTTAGGTAATAGGTATCATAAAGTTGTGATTTTTATAAGTTGATCATGGTTTTACTAAGAGGAGTTTTCAAAACAAGAAAATGATCACAAAAGTTAAGTTAGATCTATGTTTCAAAACCAACAAAAATGTTGAAATTCGTAACTAAGGTGAAATGTCAAGAAAACACCTATTTTCAAACCCTAAAAAAAGAGTTTTACTAAAGAAATGGAAACCTTAGGGAGCAGGTTTGATTAGGACTTAGTTTTAGAAAGATTAAATAAGTTTTTCAAAAAAAAAAAATCTCAAAAACAATTTTTGAAAATTTGGATCTAAAAATGATCCCCATTTAGACACCTATTTCCAAATGTAAAATTGAGTGTTTTAATGGAAAAATAGAAGTCTTAGGGAATAGATATAATAAATACTTGATTTTTATAAGAGTAAATGTGTTTTATCAAAGTAGAAACTTAAAACAAAGGAAAAGTTTTTCAATTAAGATCAAACAAAATTTTCCTTTCCAAAAATTGTGCAAAATTGGTCATTAGGCAAAACTCACTTTAAAACATCTATTTTCCAACCTTTAAATGAAGAAATTTATTAATATAATGAAAGTATTAGGTATATAGGTCATCAAGGCCTTATCATAGTAAGAATATGCATGATTTTCAAAGGAATAAAGCTAGTTTTCTCAAACAAGTGTTCATGACATCATTGCAAGGAGAAATTTTTTGCAAAATTCATTTTAATCAAGAATCATTACGGAATTACATGTAGATAGCTCATGTCATGACATTCGTGACATGACATTCGTGATCATAACTTGTAGATATTGCATGTACATATAATTTACTTATTAGAAATAATGCAAATTTCACAAAACAATTTCGGAGTTTCAAATTCTAGTTATTGATAAGATCTGATCCGAATATTTTGAGATCTAGACGTTTTTCAAAATTTAGTAATAACATCATAAATAGATAGATCTTTCGAAGTATATAGAAATCGATAGCTTATTTGCGAAATTCCGATTAAAATAACCAAGTTATGGCCATTTTAAGTTGGAGTTTCCAATTACAATGGAAATTACGAATTCAAAGAGTTTTATTTGAAAAGTTTGGAATTAGTTATGGTATGAAATACTCATAGGGGTATTTCTTTCATTTAGGTGATTTTAGAATCGGGGAAATCCGTGTTTCTGGATCACAACTATTAAAGACTAGAGACCATGGCCGAGTGAGTTCACTGTCTTTAAATTATATGCTTGTGTTTGTGCTTATAATGTTAGTGGCATTAGAATTAAGGCAAGATAAAAATTTGATGTTGTGTATATGAGTTCTACTTGGATGAATCGATGATAAGAATATCAAAATGAGCTTGTTGTAAATACTTGTATGATTTAGTATAGAATTGAAGTGTTGCTGTATCTATGATCGCTCATAAATTATTAAATTAATATGACATGATCTTGTAATCAAATTGACCAAGCATACCATATATGAGTCACATTGCATAGGTTATTATACCTTTGTGGGAAGAAAGCATAATAGCTAAGCAACAAGGGGCCTATAAACTCGAATGTTGGCGTAATAGCCGGAAATTGAAATGTTGGCATAATGGCTAGAAATTGTAATGTTGGCGTAAGGGTCGGAATTAAAAATGTGTGTAGACGGGCACCTGCATCAAACACAATATAAATGAGAAAAACTGAAATCTATGGTCGTATGGGCTTGAAACACCTAACCCCGAATGGAGGGCATAAATCCATTCAACATAAGATTTCCATATGGTCTTATGTATTGTATGCTCACGTGTTTGTGCATTTCATATAGTTGTTAATATAAATTACCTGATATATATTATTTGTTGAGCATTTAATTTTGGAAGTGAAACTCACTAAGCTAGCGTAGCTCACAACCCTACAGCTTCTTTCTAATGCAGTTCCCGTACTTATGGCTGCATCCTCGGACCTGACCAAATCATGTAATGAGAGACTAGGAGTTATCTCTTTAGAATTTTACGATTGGTTTGTATAGTTTTTAGTAGTTAACCTAGAAAGGTTAATTGTTACCAAAAAGGATAATACATAAACTTATATGTAGCAGGGGAATATCCCTTAATACTTGTAACTGATCCTAAGATATCTGTGGTTTATATTTTTATGCTTATCCTATCAAATTGTACTATCTGTCTCTAATTGTTTATGTATTCTATTGTCGTAAGGGAACGCCTTGCATACTACTTCTGAATGACTGTGGTAGTGATTCTTAAGTCTCGTTTAGCATACGGCGGATTGTTACGTTTAGGGTATCCTTTGGGGCGTGACAATTGAAAACAGGTAATTTCCTTTGTTGGAATAACAAAACTGTTGTTAATTTCTAATAATTATTTTTTTTTTGATAGATATCTATAGTAGTGTTAAGAAACACTATAACACTATTACCAACAATCAAAATATAAACCCGCTAGAACTTTTGAACGAACGCTTTCCCAATGTTTATCATTTTTCATTTCTTTGTATCATTATTCTTGTTTGCCTATGTTAAATTTTGTCTATAGCTAAGTAATAGACTTTCTTAATGCTTATCATTTTTTTTATCTCTTTCTTCATATTTTTTTTTAAATTCAGTAATTAATAAAGTCTAGTCCTCAACTTCTCCTTTTTTTTTCCCTGGCAAACAAGTTATTTTATTAACAATCAACTATCATCTCGAGAGTTGCAAACATCAAAGCTAAAGAAATACAATGAAGAGAAACAGAAGTCTAACTCAAGTAACTTTTGGACAGAGAATGAATGTTGAAACACCAATCATATGGATGTATTCTTTTCTAATAGAAGGAAGCTACTCAATTTATAGCATTGTCAGTCGAACGACTGATAAATCTAACTCATAACTACATTTTTCCAACTGTGTGGGTATAGATCTGGTCAAGATAATCACTTGCGTACTACGTGACTATCACGCTACACGTGACCTAAGAAAACAACACGAATAAGGATGATCAAGAGAGAATCGTGTAGAGAGAAGAAGTAAGCAGTCTCAGTAGGTTCTAACACTCTTATGACAGGTAAAAAAGCTAGAAAGCATCAACCTTACTAAATGCTATGGAATTGTGTATGTTCTTGAGTAAATCAAGTGTTTTGGATTTCACTTGTCCAAATGAGGTGAGGACAAGGGATATTTATAAAGATCTAGCCATCTAAGTTGTCTGTTAGATGAGACAGATGACCAAAGGCTAGGATGAGTTCCTCTCATAACGGATATAGATGTGGGCTCCCTTGTAGACCTAGACTTATTAAAGCCTCCATTTGTAATGTGTGAGACAATTTAAGAAAGGTTGAAATTTGGATAGGTCAATTCCAAGGGCCCTACTCCAAGCCTACTATGTTAAATCTCCCTCGATCATCCCAAAACAATTAGGCCTAACTCTCTAAGCCCTATCGTTTTAACCTAGAGAGTTAAATCCAAATAATAAATCCAGCTTGAAGCCTTTATAATGAAACCCATACTTTTACATTTTGGTCCCTGAAAAAAGTCCTTCAAGTTATGTCAGAGGGATTTGGGCATTAATTAGGCCCTTTCGTGTGTCCTGAGATTCCCATTTTTAACTTTCTTCTTTTTCTTAATTCTATTAATGCTTATTGGATGTTAGTGATTGCAGCAACTGAGAGCTGTTCATGATATGCTTTTCTCAGCAGAATTGACTAGAGCATAAGAGGAAAGCATGAAGTGGATTCTTGGGTAAGGCACCAAGTTGGTTTGGAATCCAATCACATCCACGTTCAAAGCACCATCAAACTCAAGGTAGAGGTCAAGGATGAGATGACAAGCTCTACATGTCCGAGCTACTGTCAAATTTTCTTTTTTTTTTTTTCCTTAAATCTAAGGTATCCTTCCTTTCGACATCTAAATTTTTTTCCTTAGAATGGGTCAAGGTCTGTCCATGTGTTTTTTACCTGAAATATTTGAACTTGTCTTGATTCTTTTTTTTTTTTTCTAATCATTGTTGTTGTGCTACTGCTGTTGTGTTGTTGTTATGTTTGTGTTGGACAAGTTTAAGTGACAGTGCCATCGTGGGTGTGTCAAGTCATAAGCGTTTGAATAGCCCTCCAACAACGCTCCAGTAACATTCAAACAGCACTCTAGTAGAGCTTTGGCGGTGGCCTACGAGGCTATGGGGTGTTGGTATTGAACTTGATAGAGTGGGGCGTTTGGCTGCCATCTATGGGATGCCGAGACAACCATGTGTTGCTGTTGGAGTTTGTGTGTTTGAACTAAGACAAGGACGCTGAACTAGCCGCTCCACAAGTGTTGCTTCGTGCCACTGTATTGTGGCTCCATGTACCTGATGTGGTGCTTGCTGGTATGGAGTTAAGTTGCTGTTATTTTCATTTTTCAAATGTAAGCTCGTTAGATCTCTCTCCTTTCTAATTGCTTAGGTGACAGGTCAGTTACATAAAAGTTGCTAGTTTGACTTCTTTCTATTTCTATTCTAACTACTCAACATTCTAGTCAATCTACTGCTCTGACTTGTTGAATTAGATGAAAGGCTACTAAATTTTCAATTCATTCATGTTCTATTGATCATCCTTGCTTCTATGATCCATCTCATTCCTGACTTATGATGCCTTCATCTCAATAACTTGTCTTTAAAATCTTCATCTTCTCACATAAACCAAGTGCTTTATGTTCTAGACCATTCAATACATAATCGGATTTGTCTTCTAATAGATACAATATTTTCCATTCCAAGATATGAATTACTTTAAAATTAGCTGCAGTTTTGGTTTGTTGTAGAAATTTCATGACCAAATCTGACATTAAATCATTTATTATTTTCAAAAAATTAAAGTATAAAAGTTGTAGAGATCTCTCTCATCTTCCTATAGGATTTTGAATTACATCAAAAAGAGCTCATATGAGTGAAATATCCACATTTTACCGAAATCTATTAAATCTACAAAGATTAGGCACCACCATTGTTATGTAGCAACTTCGTGACAAAAAATGACCTTTATAAACTTAGAATTTATCAAAACTAAAAACATAAAAGTTGTAATCTTTATCATCTTTCTATAGGATTTTAAATTACATCAAAAGAAGGTTGGATGAGAGAAATATCCACATTTTACCAATATTTGTCAAATCTATAAAATTAGGTACTCTTGCTATCATGCAGCAATTTCATGATGAAATCTGTATTGATACACTTCGAATTCACCAAAACTCAAAATATGAAAGTTTTAGATCTCCTTGTTCTCTTTCCATATCATTTTGAATCACCTCAATAGGAGCTTGTATGAGAGAAATATCCTTAATTTATCAATATTTGTCAAATCTACAAAAATTAGGTACTCTTACTGTTATGCAACAACTTCACACTGAAATTTGAACATGAAAGTTTTAGACCTCCTTCTCCTTTTTCCATAGGATTTTGAATCATCTCAATAGGAGATCATATAAGAAAAATGTGCACGATTTATAAAACTGCGCAAAACCTAAATATATCATAACATAACTTTATAGATGCAGCAACTTCACAACAAATTATGTATTGATCTTTTCTAAATTCATGAAAATTCAAAACATGAAAGCTTTAAATCTCTCTCTTTTTCTATATAATTTTTAATCGCCTCAAACGAAGCTCATATAAGAGAGATATGTGCAATTTACGAAATGGCGTCAGATTCAAATATATCAGAGCACAACTCTACAGATGCAGCAAATTCACGACCAATTTTGTATTAACACACTCTGAATTAATCAAAACTCAAAACATGAAAGTTTTATATCTCTTCTTATCTTTCTATAAAATTTTGAATCATCTCAAACGGAGCTCATATGGAGAGATGTGTGTAATTTACAAAATGTGTGCAAGCTATCCTATTCCCTTCTCTAGTGTGTTGTTGATTAAAGTTGCTACTGCTATCTTGGAAATCCCAAATTGTGTTGTAATATATATATATATATATATATATATGCTCAAGTAATGTATATGGATCTGTCAAACTCACTAATAACTTAATTTTGTTCGTATGAAGAAGTAAAATGAACTTTGGCTTGAATCTTATTGCATGTTGTGCTTAACTGTTATGCTTCCTTTGAATTGTGTAGTCTTGGTTTACCTATACCTTGATACGTGAAACGATCATGGCTGGTATGCTATCATGTAATGGTTTCCACTATATTGAATCTGGTTGGTGCATACGAAAATAACATGAAATACTATATTTAGGCATTTTGCTATTGCATTGGGAGATTACCTATGTGCTTCATGTCTTTTTGTCCATTTAATATCTTGTTTTGTAGAACCATCATAAGTAGGCTTGGTAATTGTCAAAGAATTTGTACACTTTTTTTTTACATGTCTTCACGACAATAAAATTCTGCATGAGTGAAACCTTCCTTTTTTGTGAAACTAACTCATCTCATTTTCTTGCAATATAGGACTCTAGATTGAAGTGTTGAATCTTCACCACATATCTTCTTGACTTCATTTTTATAAGCATGATTTTTTTTTTTAACTTTATAGACTGCCTACTTAAGGTCATATTAGTGTTATCAACCCTCAATGATTCTCAAACATGTGCAATAAAACAATGAGCTTAGAAATAATCTTGATCATCATGTGTTCCATTCATTCATCTAATGACTATGGTGCCTCATGATTTTTAAGACAAAATTTTCTATCGTCCGTGATCTGACCGCATATATGCATAGATGGCAATCTTGAGATTGCACACTGTATGATGATACTCTCAGCCATTCTGTCTCAAACCTCATGTGATAATCTTAGAACCACACATTGCGTACGTGTTCCATTCCTCACGTGATGACCTTGGCATAGCACCACTATGAGAGAGGCTCTCCTCACCTGTCTATGTCTTATTTACCCATGCGATGATTTAGGAACCGCACTACTATAAGAGGGTACTCTTCCTCACCTTGTACACTCAGTCATTTGGTAAATGAATGCGACACTCCTTGATACGTTTGTTATGTATGTCTCATATTGTTGATTTAAGCTCACAAGTAACATCTCTTTTGATCTTGTATATATGTATACTCCTTCACAATGTAGGTATACATATAACAGGTATCTTGAGAATGATGAAGGATAATGGAAAAGGTTGGTCACACAGTGGCAACCATACGGACAAAAGTAACGAAATATTGGCAAATTCAGGTCATGTGCCAAAAGTTCCCTTGCCACGTAGTAAATGGCTTGATGCTATAATTCAAAACAATTTTTTCTATAGAGATGTTAAGAAAAGGGATTCATGCACGCATCCTCCTAAAGATGTTGAGTTGCACATTAAATGTTTTTACATAGATATTACCCCACATAGGTTAACATCTTGACTAGTCATGAGAGATTACTTCTGCACACTCTCCTAGTGGCTTAGTAATGACATAAAGAACTTTAACAATTTCTTGAGTAAGGAACTAATATCAAGCATTGAAAATCGATGTAGGGTTAGCAATATTGTTGCATCGTAGTACTTAACCATTCATATCATAAGCTAATGAAGCATTGTGTCATGTTTCAAAATACCTCACATATTATAGACTTTCATCTTCTAATCATTATCTACCATAATTGTTTTATCTTTTACAAAGCTGAAGCACTTTAGGAGGAGCTTTTCGTCTCAACTCTAGCACAATTCATATCAAATGCTGTCACTAGTAAAGTCCTTTGTAGTGATACTATGTGCCTCAGAGCAGACGTCAACATAGTCGAATTAGCATAGAATAGCATAATAATGGAACTACTTAGACTAACTAATCTAAGGGGCTTCTTGTAAAATTTGTATGAATATGAGTTTTGTTAATTTGTTCATGTCATTGAACATAAAATACCACTTAGGTTGTAAGTACTATGTGCTTGTGCTCAGGAAGTCATGCTTTCACTTAACAACAGCGAGTCATGAAGTAACAAAAAATTATTTTGCTTATTATGTAGCACAGTGGAGCAATGCCCTCACTCACAAGCGGCAAAAATATTGACACTTAGAGTAATTGATCGATTGCACTTTGAGAAGTGATAGTATCCTATGCATCGTAGGCTTGTTACCTTAGTTATGTATCTAGTCATCATGTGAGTTGAAGCACTATCTCTTATATAGCAGCAATACATAAAAAGATGCGATAGTGGGATGTGATCCCTTAGAGACTCACGAAGTTATGATAGGCACCACAAACGAAACATTTGCCTTGGTAACAAGGGTTGTCACTGAATGTAACACATGATTTTAGAATGCACCATGTTCCTTGTGATCTTACGTGCTTAGAGCAAAGCTTCAATTAAGCAACGATATTGTCTAACATGATAGTGTTAGCAATGAAGGAGTTTATTGCATTATCAAGTGCATTGAATTAGCATTGCTATTTCCTCACGATAATGTTTAGATGATCCATTTAAGGAAAATGATCATTCGTGCTCATGCAGCAATAGTAGCATCGATTATCAATCACGCTTGTGGGATGATAGTGGCATTTGTTATCAATCGCATTCGTGTAGCGATAGTAGCATTTGAATCGATAAATTTTTATTAGTCAATGGGGTATTTCCCACTACTCGACTGCATAACACTCATCAAGGTATCACCTAAGTATAAAATACCATGTTTCAAGGATTACTTAGCTCAATGGAACTTGTCAAGAGGATTATCTCCGCTACTTGACAACTAGAAATACTAAAAAAAAAAATGGTGATGAGTTATTAACATAGTGTGCTTAGGAGCTAAGCTCTAACCCCGAAGCAACATATATTTCCTTTTTTTTTTTTCTTTATAAAATATATTTGTTATTATTTTTCTTTCATTACTAAAGGGTAATATTACCTAGTCCAATGTCCCTTTTTTTTTCTTTATTTTTTTTAAACTAGCTTTGCATGCTAAGTAAACTAGTCTCTTAATTTGCAGCAACAATAGCAATAAATGGTGAATAAGTGAGCACATCATCATATTTTCACGAACAATACTCATTGATTGAGTAATATAACTCATTCATTAGTTAAAAGCATTTAATGATTTGTTTACACACAAAGAGAAAAGAAATGAGCGAGATATGATAATAACGCTTTTGATTATAAGCAATCTTTCTCTGGTTCATGTGGTGCTTTGCATTTTCATGCTACTATAAGCCTTCTTGTGTTTACACACAAAGAGAAAAGAAATGCGCTTCTTTCTCTTTTTAAATTCTTGAGTCTTAATTTCTTCAGTTGTAAGTAGTGATTCCGTATGAAATTCCACTATCTGCTTCATTGTCATGCTCATAGAAGAAGGTGGCTTGAGCAAAGTGGAGTTCATTACGATTGAACGGATTCTTTGTCGTATGGATTAGGATATCACTTCTATTCCAATGACCTTTCATGCATTGATGTTGTGTCGGGGGTATCACATTATACTTGTGCAGCTATGTCCTTCCTATGAGGAGGTGGTAAGATACCAGTGCATCAATTACATGAAATGTAACAAAGCTATGGATGTACCTAAGTTTAAAGCTTACTTTGACATAACCCATTATCATTACAGAAGATTCATTTAAGTTGTTCACTGTGATGGGATGCTTCAATAAGTGTTAATATCTATTCTTGCAGCTTTGAAAATAGACATGGGCATAATATTGAGTGAGGATCCATTATCGATAAGAGTCCTCTTGATGGGATAGCCATTAAGTATACTCTCTACATACAAAGGATGATTGTGGTTGAAGTTCTTCAAGCGCGTATCAACACCGGTAAAAGTAATTGCATAATCCTTTGCAAAGACTACTCCTTCCTTAGGTCGAATAATGACGCACTCACTATAGTGACCTTGTGCAATTTGGTTAAGTGCAATCGTTGCTGCAAATCATGCATAATCATCAAATCCAAGGAGACCAAAGAAGTTCTTAAAATTTGAAGTTTGTTAAAGTGAAGGCAACATTATCATCCCTACAGGTTTCAATTTCGAGTGCATTGTCATTTTCTTCATGCACCTCAACTGGTTGCGTGTCTATTGACTCTTGCAGTAAGATAATGGGTAATGGCGTTCACAGCACCACGCTGATTGCCATGACCTGAAAGTGGGTTATTCCTGATATCATTATTCTCAATGATAAGCTCACCATTCTACACTTTTTCATTAAAGATCTTCTTCAAAGTAAAACAATCCCTAATGGGATGCCCTACAAACCTATGAAATCTACAAAATTTAAGATCATTTTTTTCTTCCTAAGTTGGCAAACGTTTTACTCTTGGGAGTTTAAGATTTCTCTCCCTCAACCACTGATCTAGCATAACGTGCACCTATCCCTTCAAGCAAGGATATGTTAGTGCTTCTTTTGCCCTCTTATCCTTAAGCTTCTCAACCATTGGTTTCTTCCCCTCTTTGGAATCTTCACTCTGAACCGAATTCACCGATGGTTCTCTTTTATTAAACTTCATAATTCCTCCCCTTTGTCGTGCGACCGAATTATTGGTCCTTCGTGCATTCTCAGTCAACATCAAGAATGAGACTAAAGAAAGATTTTCTAAATGCACTGCATATTCAGTAAACATATCTTGAATGCAAATTCTCACTAACTCCCGATCATCATATACATCTTGAATGTCTAGGGAATGTTTCCTAAAGCGCTCAGTGTAATCCATCAAGTCTTCCTTCAACTTTTGGCGAATCCATCCCATATCAATCAAGGTCACTCATTCTTATGTAGAGAAGAACTTCTCTAGAATATCCTCCACATAGTTGCCCATGAATCTACTAATCCAAGTGGAAGATTGACGTACCAAATGTATGCCTTCTCTATGAGGGCCTTAGAAAATTCTTTCAATTTCAAATCATCATCGAATCCGTAAACCTCTGGTGTTTTAATAAACTTCAAAAAATGTTTATTGACACTTCTCTTCTTATCATTAAATAGCATGAATTTGGGACTCACATAGTCTTGAGGATATGGCTTAGCAGTAATACGTTGATTGTATTGGAGCTTAAGATCCAATACTCCGACATCAAATTTAACTTGTATTTCCCTCAGGTACATGTTTAAATCTTCCTTCATGATGAAAGTGCCTTTAGAGTTGAAGTGATGGCTTCAGCTGGTGTAGTTGGAGTAGTAGTTTAGAATAGAGTTGTGTTGGGTTGAATAGAAGATCCACCAATGACAATCTGTAGTGTACCTTGTGAGGATGAAGATCCTCCGAGTTGAACATGTAGTGCAAGCTAAGAGGCTGAAGGTCCTCCAAGTTGAATTCCTATGTTCACTACCTAAGATATAAGCGGTTATGTAACTACAGGCTCCAATGGAGGAACTTGCTCTCCAACTCTAATAGGATCCTGTTCAGAAGCAGGAAGAGGAATACCAGGTTAAGGTGCTTGCAGAGCTTGAGGTGCCTGCGGAGCTTAAGGTACCTATGGAGCGCATTGTTGTACAGCAATAATAGGGGTCAATAAAGTCTTGCCCTGTTGCACGGCAATAATGGAAGCTATGGTAGGTAAGTATTGAGCAAACATCATCATGAATTGATAGAATTGTATTGTAGACTCTTGCAACGATTGATTAACTTGCACAGTATTTTCTGACAGAGTACATAGGATTGCATCATTGTCAGGTTGAGTATTAATAAGTCGGTTAACATCCTCAAGCGCTGGCACGTTATGCTCAGCAACTTCAAGATTAGCATCAGGTTCTTGGGTCGTACCTTCATAGGGCTTGTAAGTCTCTTTCTTGGAGGTGCTATCATGCAAGCGTTAATTTCCCTATCCCCAATGGAGTCGGCAAGAATATGTGGGTATGGATCGATCAAGACAATCATGTGCATACCGCGTAACTATCGCGCTACACATGACTGAAGAAATAACGCGTACAAGGATGATCAAGAGAAATCTATAAGGAAAAGAGTAAGTAATCTCATAGGCTCTAACACACTTGTGACAGGTAAGAGAGATAGAAAGCATCAAACTCACTAAGTGCTACAATCATGTATGTTCTTGAGTAAATCAAGTATTTAATTTACTAAGATGGAAATTTGGCAGCACGACAATATTTGTATAGGATTTCACTTATCAAAATGAGGCAAGAACTAAGGATATTTATAGAGATCTAACGTCAATGTCGTCCATTAGATGAGACAGATTACCAAGTTATGATGAGTCTTTCTCATAATGGATATAAATGTGGGCTCCCTTATAAACTCAAGCCTATTAAAGCCTTCATTTGTAAAGTGTGTGAGTCAATTTGAGAAAAGTTGGAATTTAGGTAGGCCAATTCCAACGGGCCATGCTCCAAGCCTACCATGTCAAATCTTCTCGATCATCCCATAACAATTAAGTCTAACTCTCTAAGCCCTGTCACTTTAAGCCAAAGCGTTAAATCCAAATAATAAATTCAAGCTTAAAGCCTTTATAATGAAACCCATACATCTACACCAACCTAACCAAATACTTTAGGACCTCGTTGAAGAAATGCTTAGATGCCTAATGAAGCTTCTCTATAAGTCCTTTATATGTTTGCACTAGATTGTTGTGTTCCATTAAGAATACAACATGCTTTGCTCTTAACTTCTGTGCTAGTAAGGTAGCTTGACTCAAAGCCTGACATTCACATGCTTCCGCCAATGATGACAAAACCAAATCTGCATGTCTACCAACAATACGGCTTAAACAATTACTTCTTACCACACTAAGCCTGGCATTCCATGCCCTCTGTTGGCTTTGATTTGGACATGTTATTTCCAATACTTTTGTCCATAATCCTTGCTTCTTCCTCCATTTCCAAGACAACCTCGTGATAGCAGCTTTATTCCGCTTTCTAACATCCCAAATGCTCAAAACTCCTTTTGACTTTAGAAGTTTTATTTTTCTTCGGCCTATGCTATATGATCCTCTGTTATTACCTTCAAATTTTCATATAAAATTTCTCATTACTCTTTCAATCCCATATACTGTTGCACTTAGAATAGATGTAGCTTGCATGTTAAAGCTAAGATACCATGAACAACTAATTCCAAAACCACTTGTGGATCGGCCAGTCTAAGTAACCTCAACCTTCAACTAGTTAATTTGCTAGTTATTTTATCAACCAGAAAACAAGTCTTTCAATCCTATACTACCATTTTCGTGATCAAGAAAACCAAGTATTTTCCAACCTCTTTCCCCTCCTTTGAACCAACCAAATCTCTTATTTCTTGCTTCATGGCAAGACCAACATTTTTTGAGAAATATAATTTTTGATTATTAATGTTGATTTTTTACCTGGATAGGTCAGATACCCAAAGCCTTTCATTGTCTCCCACATGATAATAGCATTTTCCTACGTTGCTTCACACATTAAGATTATATCATCTGAAGAACATATGGTAAAGTTGCAACTTCGAGTTTCGAGTTTTAATTAGCTCCTACCATTCCAAATCAATTAAACTTTAAATACATCTACTTAGCCATTCTAAGGCAAGGATAAAGAGATAAGGCAAAATCAGGTCACCCTACCTTAGTCCTCTAGAAGCTTCAAAAACTCAATTTCTCCATTAATAATAAGAGCAAAGGCAACTATACTTAAGTAGGAAGAGATAAGTAGGGAAAGTCCAGAGCCTTGAGGACTTTAATTATAAAATCTCATTCCAACCTATCATATGCTCTTTCAAAATCCAGTTTCTATCATTCGACCCTTCTTTCTTTTCATTTTAGCCATAATTACATGTAAAATAATTACATTATCCACTGCTACCATACCAAGGATATGTTTAGGTAGGGGCAAATTAGGCTGTCCAGGAAAGGCCTAACTATACCAACCAAAATTTTTATAACTATTTTATAAATTGTAGTACAAAGACTTATTAGCCTAAACTCTTGGACCCTACACAAACCCACTTCTTGGGTATTAGAAGTAATAACTTATTTACTTCTGGGTCCATTTGTCCACTTCTCAGAATTTACTGATCAAGTATATGTATCTATTTTGACCCAATTCTAGCACTTTTGGAAAAAAGCCACACTATAACATCACAACTAAGGGTTTTGCTCCTACCTATACTTTTAATAGGATTCCAAACCTCCTCGATTGATAAGTTTTTTTCCAAATCTTCCTTTTGACCATTATTTGGAATCGCTCCACCCACATCAGGTAGATCCTCAAAACAAGCCATCTAGAACTAGTTTTGAAATTTTTTTATAAAAACTCATGATAATAGTTTCTACATCCTTAACCTCAGTTTTCCAGTTATCCTCACTATCATAGAGGCCCCATCTCCTATGTTTAGCTCTTTTGGTCGTAGTCATGGCATGAAAGAACTTGGTATTCTTCTCCACATCTATAAGCCATTTGCCTGAGCCTTAGTCCATAGAATTTGCTCATTTTGTAACATACTATCCAAATATTTTTTAGGAAGTTTAAGGTATTAAGATCATTTTGCTTAGATGCTCTATCTATTTTTTTCTTGCCTGTAATCACTTTATATTATTCAAAATATCCTCCTTTAATGTGAATAAGTCTGAACACTTCTTTATTCCACTTCCTTAATTATGGTGTTAATTTCTCTAAATTGAATAGAGGATCTACCCCTTTAATTCATTTTCGTTCCGAAAGTTGAGGACTTTATGGGAGTGTTTAACTTGAGAATATTGAGTTATGAGTGGCATCAGTAGAGGGTTTCTTCGAGATATGGATTACATCTGAAGGCAAATCTAGCCTACCGCGCACAAACCGTTTGGGAGTTAATGCTGCTCTCCTGATGAGGCCCAGGTAAGCTGAAACCAGTTGATATAGTTGAACTTTCTAAACATATAGGGGATCGTGGCAAAACCAAGAGGGCACTTCTTATGAGAATGTGGTGCTTGGAATAGATCTGAAAGTCAGGAAAGATAAGGCTGGCTCGCCATCCAGATTAGCAACAAACAATAATATGAGGGATGGTCGAGCGCCGCACGGAAACCTTTAATCAGGCCAAGGAAAGAATGGTAGTTTAACCATATATTTTGAAATCTAAAAGGCCTCCTTCTCTTTGATTCCTTACCATTCAACCACGTAATAAGAAAAATTGGTCTCTGATCTGATTTAGTTTTAGAAAACAAATGAAACCATTCTTTGTTGGTCCACACCTAATCAATTATGGTACGAATCCATTGGCTAATATTTTTCTTCATGTCACTCCAGGTGAACGACGGTCCCATACAATTTTGAAAAAGACTAGATCTGTGGGGGTTAATCAAGCCTCCTCCGTATTTCTGACTTTCATTCACGATCTCACTGAAATCTCCCATAATAGCCTATGTTCCCTTTATTATTTCAACTGCTTTTATCAGATTGCTTCATATGTTTTTTCTTTCTTTGATTTAGGACTAGCATAAACTAATGAGGAGAAAAGAGAGAGAGAGAGAGAGAGAGAGAGAGAGAGTATTAGTGTTGCTAACCTGGATGCAAAGATGGATCTCCTAAGATGAAGAAAAGAGCCTTTGAACCATGAACCCCTTTCATTCCACAACACAATTATTCCATCGATGTAGCCAACTACTTCAACACATTCCACGCGCTTGAAGCGTAAGCTCTCTTCAAAACATTAGTTTCTTGCTCATTCATTCTTGTTTCTGTAAAAACCATCATGTCTGGCCTGTAAGTGGATGCCAATGCATTGATGGTCTGAAACCTTAGGTTCAAAGGGGAGCCTCAGGTATTCCAAGCCAAAGTATGGAAAGGAACAACTCGAATAACACCTAAACTAACCACATTTACATCTGTCATGGATGAATTCATCATGGAAAATAGGAGTCTGTACCATGACAAATTTTCTCCTTTAGGTCTTTGACACCCCAGAGCTTCCATTCTCATGACACATGACCGACACGTTGTCTTGAACAATATTGATGTTTCCTCCTCCGGTTCCAATACCCAATTCTATAGTTCTTCCTCCATGATTATGGTTGTCAATGGCCATATTATAGTTTATTTAAATTGAATGATTTTGATATTTGTTGAGATCTTGGTAGTATGAATGCTGACACTAAAATTTTTCCTAAATGTTCATTATAACAAAAGCTTGTTAGTCACTAAAGTGGCCTAACTTGAAAAGATTTAAACATTTAAATTGTGTATCTTCAATTGTTTATGTTCATGTGATGCTAATAAATGACATAAAAGTTTGAATTGAATAATTATGAACATTAATCATAATGCTAGGAGATCATCCAAAGATGGATCATTGCCTATAATTAATGATACTAAAAGAGATTCATTGACATACTGGGTGAATATGATTGTATATCCAAAGATAACATACATATTGACTTAAGTATGATTGATTGATCTATCAAAGTATATTTATCTAAGCATCATTATTGATTAAAGTTCTACATTAAAGAATCACCCAAAGGTGATCTTAAATACATAGTTAAAGTTTATCATTTATTTGAATCTATTTAAGTTTACTCAAAGCATTAATATATATATTTGAATTACATTTGCAGCTTCTAGCAATTTATTCGCTTTGGGTAATGGAATGATCAAGTCCAACGGACTGAACTATGCGAAATGGTCTGAACAAATCCAATTTCAACTAGGTATTTTGGATTTAGACCTAAAAATTATTTCTGATGAAAAGCTTGTAGTCATTATTAAGACTACTACTAAGTCAGACAAGTCTCTTTATGAGGCTTAGAAATGGTCTAATAAGCTGAGTTTGAACTTGATGCGAATGACGATAGCTGAAAATGTTAAGCCATCGATGCCTAAGATGGAAAATGCAAAGGAATTTATGATGAGAATTAAGGAATACTCTCAATCAGATATAGCTGACAAATCTATTGTAGAGAGCCTAATGAGTGAGCTAACGACCAAGAAATTTGATTGGTCACAACCTATTCATGATCATGTGACAAGTATGGCTAATCTAGCAGCAAAACTGAAGTCAATGGGTATGGAAGTGAGTGAATCCTTTTTGGTTCAATTCATCATCAACTCGCTTCCTCCTGAGTTTGGTCAGTTCCAGGTGAATTACAACACCATTAAAGAAAAATGGAACCTTCAGGAAATAAAGGCCATGTTGGTTCAGGAAGAAGGGAGATTAAAGAAGATGAAGGATCACTCTATTCATCTCACTGTTCATAATGATGCTGGTAGCAACAAGTCTAAACCATATAAGAAGAATAAGAAGCACAAAGCCTCTATGAAAATCACTGGAGGTCAGATTCATAAGGATTAGAAGTGCTTTTTCTGCAAAAAGACTGGTCACTTCAAGAAAGATTGTCCAAAAAGAAAGGCTTGGATCGAAAAAAAAGGTAAGTAATGTATATCAGTATGTTTTGAATCAAATGTTATTGAAGTGCCTAATAACACTTGGTGGTTAGACTCTGGGTCTACTATTCATGTGTCACATATTATGCAGGGATTCCTTTCGATGCAGCCCATAAGAGGAACTAAAAAGTTTCGTTATATGGGGAGCAGAATGAAGGCATGAATAGAAGGAATCATGATGGACAGATTGATTTTGGATACTGGGTGTTGCTTGGATCTAGAAAAGTGTCTCTATGTTCTTGAATATGCAAGAAATTTAGTTTCTATTGCAAAGTTGGATGAAGTTGGATTTAACTTTAAGATTGGAAACGGTGCATTTTCATTGTCAAGATATTCGTACTATTATGGATCTAGTACTTTAGTTGATAATTTATATCGTTTTAATCTTGATGTTATGTATGCTGAATCTCTGTTTCTTGTTGAGCATAGTATAGGTAATAAGCGTAATGCACACAATGATTGTTCTGCTTTCTTATGGCATCAAAGAGGTCATATATCCAAAGAAAGGGTATTAAGGTTGGTGAAAGGTGAAATCTTACCTCAATTGGATTTTACTGACTAGGATATATGTGTTGATTGCATAAAAGGTAAGCAAACTAGACATATATCAAAGAATCCAACCTCAAGAAGTAATGAACTTCTTGAACTGATACACACTGATATTTGTGGTCCTTTTGACATTCCAACATGGAGTGGTGAAAAATATTTCATCACATTTATTGATAACTACTCACGATATTGTTACTTATATCTGCTGCATGAAAAGTCAGAATCAGTTGACATCCTAGAGGTGTTTGTTAATGAAGTGAAAGGCAGTTAGATTGAAAGGTGAAAGTAGTAAGTTCAGACAGGGATGGTGAATATTATGGTAAATTCATTGAAAGTGGACAATGTCCTGGTCCATTTGCAAAATTCCTTGAAAGTCGAGGCATATGTGCACAGTATACAATGCCTGGTACATCGCAACAAAACGGTTATGGCTGAAA